>VDFB02053873.1:0-47499 GCA_007258455.2 Sequoia sempervirens | reverse complement strand
GTGCTTTATACCTATGGGGACCCAAAGAGACAATTTACTCCCTTACCTAATACCCTCCATAACACAATGAACCAATTGCTTCAACAATACATGATCACTTTGCCACCTGTTAAACCACTTGATCCCACCTAGCCATGACCACCCACCTTCAAACCTAATGCTTATTTTCATTCATATCACCAAAATGGACATCAAACCAAACAATGTTGCAAGCTTCTAAAACATTTATTCCAAGACCTCATTGATTCAGGCCATTTTTCCATTGTGGGTGTTACTGATGAAGGAAATAAGTCCATTGCACCCCCTAACTAGAATTTACAAATTTTCACCAATCCCATTCCTAAACATAATATCTCATTTTTCAAGGCTAGTGAACCTTCAAACACTAATGTAATGAATGTTAATACAAATAGTGAACAACATGATATAACTCTAAATCTTACCCAAGTTCATCCTATGGATAAACCTATGGGTGTGATATACGTTATCTCTTGCAAGAGCCAAACCAATAAATCTTTAGATATCACTTTTTCTCCTAAATACATACTACAAAAACTTCTTGATGTTCCTCTTTTCATAGCCAATAGAATCTATGATAAGCCCACTAATGGGAAATTAATAGATCCTACGTATGTTGATAATGTGATCACATAAAAGTTTTTAGTATTACATGATCTCTATCAATATGATTATAATAAACCAACTGCATGGATTAAGACATTTTGTGTGCCCTACGATTAGATTGATTGTAACCCCCTTACAAATAGGACCCAAAACATTGGATGTAACCTTTTCAATTATTCCACAATCAGATCAATTTCCTTTATGGCTAGGCCACCCTTGGCTTTTCTCATTGAAAGTGGTCCCATTAGTGGTTCAAAAGTGTTTGAAGTTTCCACATGGCAATGAAATATCTACCATAAACCATAGTGGCTTTAAACCCTTATCCTCTAAAGGTAATTTTTCCTTAGAATCCTTTTGGCCTAAACCTATTGAACCCATCACCCCTCAAAAGGATTTGTTTTTAATAACTTATCAAAATTTCAAATCTAGATGCATAGCTGAATTGTCTCTTTGTAACATGTCCTCATCCACTTTCCCTCCTCCTATCATAGATGAAACCATGCTTCAACCTAATTTTGACATCGAACAAACCATACAACCTCATGAACCACCCTTAGACACTTCCTCACCATAATTTAAATGATCAAGGGAAAATGAAAAAACTCTCGTCATGCCTCCACACATTACACAAGTGTATAAAGCTAAAGAGAAAGTGGTTGACCCATCTTCTTCGGTTTCTTCTATTCTTCCTACTTTGGAAGAAAAGGAACCTATGATGAATCAATTTTCTCTTACACCTCAACAACTTCAAAATAGAATTAAACAAAACCGTAGTGCCAGGGAATGTAGCCGTCGTTGTCATCTCCCTACTCATCAATATCACATAGAAGAAAATAAAGAAAATCAACCTTTTCCTTTGATATAAGTAATAGATGATCACCCTCCTTCTCTTGACCCACCACAAGATATTCCATTCCAACCTTCACAACAAACCAAACCAATCCAAAAACAATGATTTTTGATACTTCTTTCCTTGGAAATTACCCTTCATCCTCCCGTCATCATCAATATTAATGATGATGATGATGATGTGATGATAGAAAAGATAAATGAAGAAGTCCACAATGATCTAAAATATTTATTTTCATCTACCATGAGCTTAAATGATAAATCCTCTCAACCAAGTGAAGAACCTGGTATGACTCCTATTTCAGCACTTGCAATTCTTCCTTTGGACAATCAACCACCTTTGTACTATTGTGAAAATGATTGGAAGGTGGATGACTTGTTAGATGGATGACTTGCATTCACCTAACTATCCTTTTTTTATTTTTCCTTTTATTTTTCCTTTTGTACTTTCATGTGTGTATTATGTTTCCCCATATCGTGTGTTCAATTTTTTCTCTCTTGTCATACACTTCTTCTATTTGTACCTCTCTTCTTCTAAATGTCGTGCCTTGTATTTTTCACTTTTGTTTTGTATTTTCCTTTTGGGGATGACCCAAAGTGTAGAGACTCCCTATGTATCTTCCATGTTGAACCAATCAGTCCCTTTTTATTTTGTCCTTTTTTTTTTGTGTTTTTCCTTTGGAGATGATGCTAGGCATCGAGACTGAAATGTCTCCTTCATGTTGACCCAAAATATTTTCCCTTTCTTTCACCTTTTAATTTCCTTTTCACTTGTTTTTTCCTTTTGAGGACAATGCAGGGAATTGAGACCACAATGTCTCTTCCATGTTGACCCAATTTGAACTTTCTATTTCTTCCATTTTTTCTCTTTGTGCCATTCTTCCATTTCTATGTGATTTTGGGAATGATGACAATTCTAAGCTCTTTCATAAAAACATTGAAGAAATGAACATACTGACCCCAAATCCATAGATCCCTTATGTGTTTGGTGTGCTCTTTTCTAGGGGGAAACTCTCTTTCTTTCTTTTTTCCTTTTTCGTTAACATAATGCAACCTAACTTCAAAACATATGACTTGGCATAGGGCTTTCCAAGATTGGCTCTCATGTCTTGTTTTATTTTTGTATTTTTCCTATGCTACTTTAAAGTAATTTCTCACAGAATGGTCTGTCACACTTCCTTTAAAGTGGGAGGCATACATTACCATTAATTCATTTGCATTCTTCGTTCCTAGTGTAGCCTTCCCATTCATATGATGCATTCATCACTTTGTGGATGACATTGGGTGTGATGTCATTCATAATTCTAATCTATCTTAGCATATCACATTCCTATTGGTGGCCTAATGTAACACACTACATCCCCTAATTTGTGAATATACTATTATTTGATTGGTCCTCTCTTGGAGAAATTAGACACAATTTTCCCTAAGTGACTAACCTTGCATACACTTAACAAGACTCCTTTGAACATCTTTTACATTTTGCATTTTTTTTGCCACCTTGAATAACACAACTTTCATGCCTATGATACCTTCCTTTTTTTCACAAGTTCTGAGGACACAGAGCTTTGCATGTGTCATGAAGCATGGACATACATTTTTCCTTGTGGCACCTTGCTAATGTTATTGGTAGGTATAAATTTAATATGGTTGAGTGAGAAGCCCATCTAGCAGCATGACTTTCCCCATAGCCACCTTTATGTTTGTGAGTGCATACCAACTAGTGTATGTATCTCCCCTTTTGGGTTTTCTCACCCCACGGACAACCAAAAGTTATATGGCCCCAGAGTGAGTATACTTGGACCTTCTCACCCAATAGACCACCATAAGCTTGTTGCTCCAGAGTGAGTATACATTCTCTTTTAGCCTAGACCTAATCCACAACTAGTTGGATAGATGATCAAAACTTCGTTTGATTCTCAAAATTTGTGTGTTCCTTTGTTCTTATACTTATTTTGTCATGGGATCTTCATCTTGGGGGCTTGATCATCCCTCTTGATCATTGTTATTCCATCTTGCTAACATAAGTGCATTTGAACCATCCTCTAGATGTTCATGGCTACTTTAGTGTGAGTGTGAGGCATGCTCATCCTCTCACTAAAGTGGGGGCTAAATGCACCATAGAAAAATGGACCCTTATCATTTTCATGGTATTTTAGGCCTTGCTTCATGATGTTTGGTCTATTTTTCTTTGATTTTATATCATACCATGGCTTGAAAATGCATATTTAGGTACTAAAATTCAAATAATGATGTCTTGTGAAGGTGTTGTGAAGTGTTTTAAAACATTTCTTCACTCTTCTAGACTCTATTCATTAAAATTCAGCTAAAAATCACCTTTTCATCATTAATTGAGTCCTGTTTTGAAGTGTTGTAAAGTCTTGTAACATGATTTCATGCCTTTCAAGGCATAACTTTACTATTTATCCCTTTCTTATGCTCTATTTTACCCCTTTATGCCTTATAAACCTTAATTAAGTGCATTTTTTAATGTAAGCTCGAAAAACAACATTAAATAAGAGATAATTACCAACACCCATTTTTAGGTCTTAGGTGGGACCCATTCACCATGGGTGGCGAATGAGTCCCCATTGGCTCCAAATTCAAAATATTTTAAATTTCCTTTCAGTTTTTATTCAAAATCCCTTGATGTCTACCTATGATGAGGTATTAATGGGTTACTAAGGCATAATAATGTATAAAATAAGTGTTTTTACATCCATTATAACCCCCATTCATTCAAGCATTGAATCTCACATCACATTCGAGCATATAACAACATCAAATCAAGCACTATTCAAGCATTTCAGAGCATCCATTGATATAAATTCAGATTTTCATCAATAAGGGTTTGGTAAGTTGATAACATTTTCATTTTATTTGTTTTTTATTCTCTTTCATTTCATTATTTCATTAAGGGTTTGATTACCAAAGTGGGGTTTGACCAAGGAAAACCCCTATTTGTTAATCCTCAACCATTTTACCCTCTTGCATGTGTGTTTGTAGACTTATGTATGTATAATTAACAAGTGTTTAGGTGATCGAAGATTGGTCAACAATTCGACTAGGTGCTTCAATTCAAATCAATCATATTTCAAGCTTGGAGAAGGTATTATGTTTGTTTACTATAGAATTGACTTTGGCAACTCGACAAGCAGACATTTCCAAATCTAGTTTTTAAGAGTTGTCTCCATATTTCTTAGAATTTTGGGAGAGGACCAATTCACCACCAGTGATGAATGAGTCCCACCTTAAGACTAAAAATCTAGGTTTTGTTAGATTCTAGATCTTGACAGTCAGAAACTTGCTCCCAACAGTTTTTCGCTAGTAGCAGGACTAATTCACCAACTAGGAAAATGAGTCCCACTATTGATTTTAAGTAATTTTAGATAGCATTTAGACCATTCCACATTCCTCAAGTCTTTCTTAGGTGCACTCTAATTCAAACTTTCTTGTTCTTTTTTTCATTTATTCATCTTTTAGTTCATTGTTTGCATATCACATTGTGTTTTCCAACATAGCCTAAATCTTACTTTTGCATTCATAATTAGTCATTTAAATCACTTGATTGCATCTATATCACTTCATTTAGCTTAAGAGCTAGATAAATGCATTGGTGCAAAAAATCTACGGTTCAATATTGTTAGTCCTATCTTTAGTTGTCAAGACTCTTAATTGGCAAGATAGTGTTGTGCTGAAATGGGACAAGGATGAAGAAGGCGATGAGGCATCTTATCCACGTCTCACTATAATGTGAAGTGGGAACATGTACTATGGATTGTGCGTTGGTGTTAATATTTTATGTTGTTTGATAATTCATCTGGTGGTTGTTTTTTCTTTGCATGCATAGCTAATATTTTTGAGGTGCTTGTTTCTTACCTTCCCACTAAGGGACATTTTGGTGGAAATTTAATTTTCCCTCTTTGATGGCTATTACAATTGTGGTTTCCTCGTTTCAACATGTTACTACAAAATCAACATTCGGGGAATTTTGAAATGTAGATGAAATTTTGTAATGTGGTATGCATTTTGAGCTAGAAGCATGTCTACTCCCTTACATTATAAAATGGAATTCAGGTCTCATTTGCAGGGGGTTATAATATTTTTATTCTTTAGGTCTAATATATGAAAAGGTTAGGAATTAGAAGAATACCAATAAATGGAGTAGCCGAATTGTCTTGGTCTTTCAACTATGCATATGAAAATATTAAATAGTTTTGTAGAAATTACTAATATTGAAATAGATTTCATGCATAATCCATGTACTCTTCTTTATATATCTCTTGCAAATTTTGAATAAAATATCAAGCATACTATATTCATCTTCAAATGCTTAATTTGAATGCATGCCTTTATTTTTTCTTTGGTTCAAAGAATTGATTAAATTCTTGAATGAGGTCATGAATTTGTGAGAGTTTATAAAGGATTTGGTAAGAAGTGATGAGTTATGTACCATTATTTTTCATAATGCAAGGCCTTATGAAAATAGTCAAGAATTGTCATATTTAAATAATTTCTATATAACTGATTGTAAGAAGCATGACTACATTTCCTAATTGATGAAAACACTAGTCTATTTTTCATGGTATTTGTAACTTGAATGATAATGATATTATACCAGACCGTGGATTTTGGGTTAGAAAAAAATCTTTTAAAATTCACTTACTATGTGGCATGTAATTGAGATATTTTCCTTTTCTTGATAAATTGATAGTTATTTTCTTAAAGATTAGCCAATATTTGAGTTATGTTATTTACCCTTATTACAAATTGATCTATTATTTACTATGTCATTCAGTGAGATAGTCAAATGGAATGTTGTTAGGAACACCCTCCTAGTTCCCACAAATCCTAAAGTTACAAAGTTTTAGTCTTTTACAGAATCTTGTCAGTTGACCATTCATTTTAAGGGTCTTGATTATAGGAGTTGGTTTTTCTTTAGAGATTCCTTAGGTGTACTAGAAAAACACTAGCACAAGGGTATGAATTTTACTACACTACAACCTTGAATGTGTGATTAAAAATTTATAGGTTGAAGATCAAGTGGAGTAAGTTTCAATAAAAATTGTGAAAATTGTCAGGTTTCCAAAATGTCATTCAAAGTGTGAACTCAAATATTTGAAGCTAATAACCAAGAATTTTAGAGTGAAAATATCAACAAATATGGCCTTGGTCTCATTTTCATAAACCCTAAGAGGGACCCATTCACCACTAAAGGTAAATGAGTCCTTTGTAGCTTAAAAATATTTTTTTGACAAGGTACATAGCTTTTTATGCTCTAAAAACTTCCTTCATAGTTGTTATAACAGTTAGGAATCATTTATGATTGTTATTTGCATCTTTTGGCTTGCATAATTGAATGTTTTATAGAGAAAAATAATGTTTTATCATCTTGATCTATTAACTTTGATGAACCCTAGTTTTGTATGTTTCATTTTGGTGAACCCGACATATTGACCATTGCAATTTTCTAATTTTTGAAGTCTCTCATTGTATCTTAAGTTAGATCTTTCATTCATTAGCATTGAATTAAGATCTCATTTAGGATTACTTGTTTTGCATTGAAATCTTACATCTCATCTAGGGTTTGCATTTGCATTATTTTGCATCTCTCTAAATCTTAAAAAAGTACAAAATAAAAATTACTCATTTTGCATCTCATTTAGATCTCATACAATTGCATTTAAACCTAGACCTTACATTTCATTTTTTCATTACATATTTACATTACATTTCTAGAAAATTTTAAACTGAAATTCACTGTCTCAAACCTAGAACTAAAAGATATCACTAAAAGCTTGCAAATCATTTTAAAATAGTTTAAAATACCTAACCAAGATCCATTTTCCCCTCCTTTACACTTAATACCTAATCAAGTATTTGCTATATCTTCTAGCAACTGAAGAAGCATCAAAATTCACTCTAAAATCCATAGAAACTTTTAACTAGAACCAATTTTACCTTACTAGAAAATGAGTCCCTATTACATGCTAATCCACATTTTCTGGGATTTGAAACCTCTGTTTTAGGCTTCTATTTTCTATTTGTACTTTCTTGTCTCAGTTTCTTGATTTTTTGTTTCATCAATTTCATTGAATTTAGCTTATTTGCTTCATTTAGTGCATTTTCAAATTTTAAAATTATAGTTACAACATTTCAGTTTTAGTTTATTACATTTCCTTGTTCATAATATGAAAATTGTGTAGTTTACTTGTTCATGTTAGCATGATTTCTTTTCAAGTAGTTAATGTTCATAGAGTATCACATGGCTTGTATGATTCTATTTTCTCTACTCATGAGCATAGTCTAGGAAAGAAAAGTAAAACCTTTAATAAGCATATGTGATACCCTCCTAGCATTTATTAGATTTGTAAGAATGTCATAACACAATAGGATGAAAGAGTTGACAATCATAACAATCATAATTTTTCTTCTCTTGATACCTCTCCTATTAGTGATGAAGGTATCTTGGTGAAAGAAGATACAATAATTAAGATTCTTGATTGTTCCTCTCCTCCTCCCCATTTGGAAGATATTAGGAAACACAAAGATGCGCTCATTAACAAAACTTTACATAGTCTCCATTTATCTCCCAACACCTCCCCTACTTGGGACAATGCTTTAGTGAAAGCGGAATCAATCTTGGACAATCATGAAAAAAAAAATTATAAAGAGGACATGTTAGTGTTAAGAGACCAAATGATTGAGAGTTATAGCATTTTTTCTCTGCTTCTTAATGTCCCTAACATTTTGAAAGATCTATTAGAATGAGATGATCCAATCATTGGTAAGAATAAAAATCATTGTTTTCCTTCCCTTGATGACTACCCTATTTTTTATGAATTTACTTTACAAAATATAATCATGGAATGTGATGAACCTCTTGAAAGCTCTCCCACTAGGGGAGATATCATGGAACAAGAGAATGAGACCTTAGAAAATAAGGATGAAATAATGGGAAATCATAACAATCAAATTTGGCCTTCTAATACTCTCATATTTATGATGAAGATACTTTTGTGTCAGAAATTCCAATTGATGAGAGTTGTGAGAGTCATATTTTCCTATATTCCCCTAGGAAAAACATTATTGAACAAGAGAATGTCATCATTGATAAAAAAAAATGACTGTCATGAACACCTAGTTTGTTGCTCTCCTAAAAAATCTCCTACTAGGTGTTGGCCTCCTACAAGGATCTCCTAACTAGGATTCTATAGCCATAATTCAGAGACTGGAAATCTATCACAAATAGCCATTCGATCATCATGGAGGTGCATTTAACTTGTCAACCCAAGGACGTAGACTTGAAATGGGTCAACATTGTATGTTCACTAGGAATTCTTAAGTAGCCATCTATAATCTATAGCTACGAAACACAAAATACTGAAAGTGAATTATGAGAAAGGAATAAAGAAAATGCTAAAAAATAATGAAAAAACTATGCTCAATGGAAATGCATAATAAGAATAAAGATCTAGATGAATAGACAAGAAACTGCTATGTCTACTTTGGCTGTAGGAACAGACACAAAATGGACTTCTAGTGGCTACAAGAATAGTGAATGCCAAATTGTGAAATAAGTGTAGAATAGAAAATAACAACTAAGCTAATTACTCTAAAGAAAGGATTACTCACCAAGTGGGCCCCCTTGGATGATTATCCACTAGAACTAATATAAACTCAAATACTCAAATTTAGACCATCATCTCATTCATTGAAAATTCTGTGAATAGAGTAATCAACATGTATGTATTGAAAAGTAGAGTATGCTCAATACATTATCAATGTCATTTTCCACAAGAAAGAACTAAAGGGAAAAACTCCTTCATAAGGGGATTCAAATCCATATTTATTCAACAAGCTAAATAGGATGGTCAACTCTCACTAATTGGGAGGATGCCATTTAGGGAAAGTAGGGAAAAGAGTGGTAGAGAGGTTACGCCTGCAGGGAATCTTGACAGACATGCATGCCCAAACATGGACTCAACATTGTAGTAACACCTGTGATTTCTCAATGCCATAAATATAAGGTGGTTACAATTGAATTCCATGGGGAATATACCACTGCCACTCTTCAGTTGACTCCTTTGAATGATTTCCCTACATGATCATCTATCAGTTCTATTTCCCAACTTAGCATCCACCAATTGTTTCCTATATGGAAATGTCACTATACATAATAATTGCACATCTAAAATAACCTTAGAGAACATTCACCAATCACATGCAAAATTAATATAGATAATTTGCATAATTTGTTAATGTCATTGAAACTTCACAAGGATAGGATAAACCCATTGTCAATGGTTTGAGGGAAACATAATACAAAATATTAACATTTGACAACTAAAGTTCATGGAAATACTAGCAAATGAACTATAAACTCTACCCAAGATTTAATCAAAAACTAGGCCCATCATCCCCCCAGCCTAATGTCTTGCTAGTCCTCTAGCAGTGGAATGGTTGTTCTTTTGTTTGCTTAAGGCTCTAAATTTTACAATTATAAGTTTTCCAACATATGTTGCTACAGTACGTGAGTCTGGATCCCAATAAAATCCTCCCAACCTATCAATTTTTTTCCACCTTGGCCTTTCTATATTAGCATCATGCCAGTAGAATCTTTAGTTTTGTATAGGATACATAAGAATGGGTGGAGGGAAGGTTAGGGGAAGCCAAAATCTCCCCTTTTCTCTACCAAGCTAGATGTACCTACCAATTTTCTTCAATGCTACAACATAGTTATGAATATAATGGGGCTTGACATGTTTCAACTCATCTATTAAATTATTCCATCATTGTGCTAGATATTTTCTTATGAGCTCCTATTTTGTTATTGTTTTAACCTTATACTCAATATAGATAACTTCAATCCAGGGAATGATTCTATTACCATATCTTGGTTTGAGGAGCATCCTAAGCCATTCTCTATGGATATCATTTGGGTTACTTGATTCAGCCATAATGGATAAGGGGATATTGGATTCCATTCTTCTATAAGCACTATTTTGATCACCCCAATTAATTTCATTTTATACTGAGGACACAAATTCTCTTAGTTGAATATCCCAAACATACAACAATAGGTTCCAATCATGATCCTGTGTGATAGCATAATTGTGCAAATAAAATTCACATAAAAAAATTTCCTCTCAGGGGAAGTAATTTTGTAGGAATTGAAGAATTCAACAGGAGTTTCAATGGAGGGATTTAACTCTAAAACAAATTTTGATAATCTGAAAGAGAGATGTTTCTCTTTCAAGTGAAGGGAATAAACCCTTGTAGTAGCTTTCCATTCAAGAATTTTTGGCACTAGGGTCACAATGTTATCTACTTTCTTCTTTAAAGTATCAATCTCCTCATTTTTCTCCTCAATAATCTCATCCCTCTCTTGGATTTCCTTTTGTTGTGCATGTTTTGCACACACGCCCCGCCGTAGGTAGGGACCCCCTTTTTTTCTCTCCCGACAGGCTACTTTGCTCATGTCTTGTTTTGCATGCCCCATTTCAAAGCCCAAATTGGCCATGTGCCTTCAAACGATCAAATCCCCTACCCAAATTCACCTACTTGGGGTATTCAAATCTATGGAGAAATAAAGTCCCCCATCCCCTTTTTGCCTTTTGTCTTGCTTTGGTTGTTTCAGAAACGTCTGTGGACCCCTGTCGGTCTAGTTTCTACATTTTTGGCTTTGGGGACAACTTTTTGGTGGATTTGGGATGCATTTGGGATGTTTCGATGAACTGCCAAGGTTTCGTTAACATTTGATTAAGTTTCGGTGGTTTTGGAGCTTCGTCTCCCTTTTGTTGTTTGGAACATCCATCGGCCTAGGGCGACCTGGCCTTCGGAGCTCGGCCCCTCCGTGGCCGTTTTCGGGCTTCTGCCTCTCCGTGGCCGTTTCCGGACTTCCGCCTCTCCGTCGCTATTTTGGAACTTCCGGCGGCTGCCTCCGGAGCTTGGCCCCTCCGTGCCCGTTTACGGGGTTCCGCCTCTCCGTCACTATTTTGGAACTTCTGGCGGCTGCCTCCCTTCCGGCCTGCAGAGCCCGGCCCCTCCGTGGCCATTTTTGAGGTTCCGCCTCTCCGTCACCGTTTTGAAACTTTCGACGGCCACCTCCTTCCCGGCCTCCAGAGCCCGGCCCCTCCATGGTTGTTTCCAAGGTTCCACCTCTCCGTGGCCATTTTGGAACTTCCAGCGGCCACCTCCCTTCCGGCCTCCGGAACCCCGATCCTCCATGGCCATTTCCGGGAGTATGTCCCTCTTTGGCTATTTTGAACATCCGGGAGCCTGCCTCCTTCCTGACTATTTTGAACATCTGGGAGCTCGCCTTCTTCCTGGCTGTTTTGAACATCCGGGAGTCTGCCTCCTTCCTAGCTATTTTGAACATCCAGGAGCTCGCCTTCTTCTGGCTATTTTGAACATCCGAGAGCCTGCCTCCTTCCCGGCTGTTTTGAACATCCAAGAGCCTGCCTCCTTCCTGGCTGTTTTGAACATCCTGGAGCTCGCCTTCTTCCCAGCTGTTTTGAACATCCAGGAGCCTGCCTTCTTCCCGGCTGTTTTGGCTTTCGTCCGTTTTCTTCCTTTTGGCTTTGTTCCACCGTCTTTCTGCCCTCTGGCGCTCACACCCTTGAAACACACATTAATGTTTATGGTCCAAATGAGCTCTAAATATGAATATCAAGATCTTTTGATGATGCATGGATAAATCTAACAAGGAATTTGTAGGTTTGACTGACATTTTCCTTAACTCATGTATAAATGCACTTACAACACTTCATGTTTGCAGGAGTCAAGAAGCCTTCCGTAGGTCTATCGAAGAGGCCCATTGAGGGAGTTGTCCTACCTTTTTCCAGATGGTGATGATTTCTAAGGAGCTTTCCACCCAAAGCAAGGGCCACCAATCCATTGATGCCAGTTGTCGATGAGCTTGTTTGATCCAAGGAAGACCACTGCAAGTACATCAAGCAAAAGGAAGCTTTTAGGTAGTTTCAGCTACAGTAAAAGGGCAATTAGCTAAATAACAAAATTGCTATAGTGACTGTCACTAGATGACAAAACAGGGAAAAGACAAGGAATGTATTTTAAATTGCTAGATAATGAGGGGTAGGTGAACCCTAATGTAATTGAATCTGATCCACTCATTGTAATTGAATCGTAGCCATTCATTTGGGCTTTGGAAAACTATAAATAGGGGCTTGCCCCTCATTTGTAAGGGTTGGAGAGCTGTTATAAAAAGCATTTACAACAATAGAAGACAACATTGCATGATTTATGGATGTTTTCTTTGATTTTGCTTATCTTGCATGCATAGTTTTTCTTTCCATGTTAGTTTTAGTGTTAGTTTCTTGAATGGGAGTGGTGATGGTGTTTGTTGTTTCAGTATTTGATGGATTTCTAGCTCATGATTTTTGTGGTTCATTGATGATGAGTCACTTTGCAAAGCTAGTCTGAGCTCATTACTTCATTGCTACAGCTTAGTTCAATTACATGTGCATGATGTGCATGTGCAATTTGAAAATCTAGAGTCCTTAGAAGATTTTACTGGTTTTGTGCAACTGTAGGTTTCTCTTGGCCAAGCAAAACCCAGTTTAGGAAGCCTGTCTACTTTAGCAGCCACCATTGTTACTGTTCATTCATAGCTTAGGATTAGAATAGCTTTCTTAACCCTTCTCCTTTTGTTGTTTCTTTTCATCCTTGGTTAGAGTAAGACCCAAAGCATCACCATGAAGCTAAATCAGATGAACTTGATGAGTTTCAGCTTGCTGTTTTGAGTGGACAGCCACTGTTCGTTCACTTTTAGCACTTTGAAACTGCATTTGCAAACCAAACTTCCCTGCTTTGTAACTCATCCGTAAGTCCACCTTGTGATTCCAGCAAATCACATCAAACTACTGAGGTATCTAAGCAGTGTCATGACCTGACATTTGAGAGACCTTGGGATAGTGTTCTGCAATCTGATTGTGGAAGATTGTCTTTCAAGAGAGGTGGTGCACCTACGCACTATCTGTGTTGAAAAGTGCATAAAAAACACATCAACAGAACTGGCACTAGAAGGAGGGCTTGACATGTTGAGGCTACGAAGTTGAAAGTTGGAAGTTGAGAAAGGAACATTCAGGAGGAAATCTAAGATAGGAGATCTCTTTAATTCAAAATTAGAAAATTTTGAAGGCAAACAAGAGCTGAGTCGAAATGGATCAGCATTTGCAAATCAACATCACTCAGCTGCATGCAAATTTGAACAAGAGACTGAAGAAGCCATTGGAGCAATTTGCGTTGGCGGATAGATGTCGGATCCATTGCACTTGTAGGCATAGTGAATTGGGATGTCTAACATTCTTGGACAGAATTGAGAAGGTCTTGCAGGGAGAAATTCCCTTTTGGGAAATATTCCAGCCCTTGGCCCCCATAGACCCGGAGGAAGAATTGACAACCATGGCAGCCAAGGCATTCAAGGAGCTAATCAAAAGATGGGCCAAAATTGGAGGAAATATTAATGTCTTGTTGGTGCAGATTTCACAATGCACCCCACTCCGAATTCACTTGCTTGTCATGCGCAAAAGTCATCGCTCAAGCTAGGGATCATGCGAACAAGTTGGTGCAGCCATCTCCTAGTAAAGGGGACTCATGCCATGAGGTGGGAAAGCTGTCAGCATCTGGAGGATAGCACATTGAAGATGAACCAAGAAACTCGATACAAGTTGATGTTGGAGCAGCAGACATCAAAATTGAAAATAGGGAGGGAGACAAATTTCACTAGAACAGCAAAATTCCTTGGTGAAAATCTGATTGAAATTAATTTAGAAGGCCTTCCCTCCACCAATCAAGAGCAGTCCTCCACTCTAGAAGAAGAGCAATTGGTAGGTGATGATGAATCAAATGAGTTTGTAGTAGTTTGTGCTGGGGTAGCAAATAAAAATGCTGAAAATCAAGAAGAAGAGGAGGCTGAAAGCCTTGGGGCAGTAGAAGGAGATGGTAAAAGCATAAGCAAAATTAGGTCGAAAGACCTCTCCATCTATTATGACAGTGATCAAGAAGCTAAAAATGCAGATTTGAAGGAGTGGGAGCAACCACTCACTACAGATGTCTACCATCATAATTCTTTTTCAAGTGATGATGAGGACTCAATAGTGGAAAGATATGACCAGCTCGTCTCCAGGTTGGCAAAGGATTGGTCGGAGCTGAAATACCAAGTGGATTTAGAGATATTGCTGCTCCCAAATTGGTGCCAACTCCATGATTCATCACATTCAGAGCTCACATGCGAACTAGGCCGAGAAGCCATCAAACAGGTCAAAGAACAAGCAAGGCAGCCAAGTGCCCAACCTCCTCTACTTGCTGCCCATATCGAAGAAGAAGACTAAGAGCCTGAACCAAGTGATGGATCATATGAAGGTGAACCTCAAGAGGATGTTGGGGCAGCAATAGAAGGACAGCAATACAGTCTCGGACTACTGAGCGATGAAGTAGATCAAGTGGGAATGTTGTCCACCAATCATCAAGAAGTTCTTCCTCTTGAAGAGCAGTTATATGCCATGGACAGTGGGCATTTTAGCGAGTCTTTCGAGGGAAATTGTGTAGTAGAATTTGGTCCCCTTGATGAGGTTCCATCAATTGACAATTTCTTTCCATTTGGAGCTGCACTACAGAGATATGCTTATGTCGAGGAAAAGCACATCCCAGAAGATGGTAGCGATGAATACATACTCCTTGAGCCCTTGAACAATAATGCACTAGAGTTTCCAGATTGGGAGAGGAGCTCCTTCTCCATTTACAGCGATAGTGACCAAGAAGAAAGAAGTGGATGCCATGAGGAGATACATGAACAACAAAAGGAAGAAGATAAAGGTGGAGGTGTTTCGATGGCTGCCAACAAATACGATGAGCTTGGTCAACTATGGGCTGCAACTGAGGGTCCTTCCGCCTCAATCCTTGTAGATTTTCCTTCACAACCAGAGAACTGCAATGAGACAGATTCATGCACGTCATCATCCCATGACATTGGACATCACAAAAATCAAGTTAACATGTGGGAAAGGAGATGGGACAGCAAGCTGCCCCTTGAAGACAACAATCAAGAAGAGGTTCTAGCAATGGAAACCCAGGTAGATGAGGTGTTCCTCCTTCAAGAACAACCAATTGGGAATGTGGATCTTACTCACAACTTGGAAGAGCTATTTGCTACCCCATCCTCCCAGCCTTATGCAAGCTTAAGGTCCACAGTGTTGCACCCTCCACCGCGCTTTCCCAAGGCTGCCAATGCAATGATCAAGGATGTTATGCTCACTCTCGACTATCCAACGCTGCCACCTTCGTGTGACGACATCTAGGTTTTATCCTTCCTTGCCCTTATTATTTCTCATAATTGCACTTATTATTTTGATTATGGGAATGAGGGAAAACAAACATGTTTATGGATTAACCATGGGTTCAACGAGCCTCCTCAATTGCTGATTTTTCATGATGACGTGGTTGAACTTGAGTGCTGCAACATTGAATTTCTTTTTTTAGAATATAAAGACAAATTTGCATGGTTAAGAACAATAACGATTTCCTGTTTGCTTGTGCGTACATTATGAAATCCAATGAATGTTAATGTTGGTTTGTCATGTCTGAACATAGTGCTTTGTAAATATCTTTGTACATAGCTCGTTTTTGAGTAGTATAGGTTTCTTGTGAATACTCCGCTTTCCCGCTTTCCTTAGGTTAGTTGGTTTGATGTTGGTTGGTTGCTTTGTGGGTTGTTTTCTTTACATTTGCTTTCGCTTTGTTGCTGCTTTGCTCGGGGTCCCTCTGCTTTTAGCTGGGCACATCTGTGCGCACAACAACCATACTTATCACCTGGGGTTGTTCTACATATTTCTTTGTCAAACTCTAATCAAGTCTTTAGAGTGGATGGTGAAGGTCTTCTATTAGTGTCAAGCGATCTGGGTGTTTAATTCAAAGAGGATAAGTTGTTGGTTTAGTATGACTTTGAGGTATTCTGAAATCTTATAGCTCTTACACATCTTAAGAATTTGACGGTCACTATAGGGCCTTTTGTGAAGTCTAGTTAAGTGAAAAATCTAAAATTCTGCTCTAGCGCCACTATGATTCTCAGCCCTGAGCGTGAGCTTCAATGCTTGCAGGTTGAAATAAAAGAGCTGAAAAGAGAAAAGAAAGAAAGAAAGAAAACATTGAAAATAAAAAGAAAGAGAAAATTCAACTCTACCAGGGCTATGGACGCCCGGCTGGCAGTAGAGCAATGTTCAGGAGAATCACAGTGATAACCTCGTTGGGGCTATGGATGCCTGACTGGCAGCGAGGCAATGTCCCGGATGCTTTTGGAGTTAGAATAAACTATGTAGCTTAACTTGACGGAGCTTGGATTCTTGTAGCAACTGAAGAATGGGAATTAATGCAATTGCACACACTTGGATTTTTAGTATACTGAAGGTTGGGTTGTCTAATGGTTTTGATACTTTGGTTGGGCATCTGGTTTGTTTGCCCTAGCGTGAAGGTCAAAACTAGAGATTCTGGGTTCGTGATTCCAGTTTGTCATCAAAATGCTCTTGAGCATTTCCCCAGTGAGTCGCCATTTGTTGTGCATTTCTTGCACACACGCCCCGCTGTAGGCAGGGACCCCCTTTTGTTTTCTCTCCCGACAGGCTACTTTGCTCCTGTCTTGTTTTGCATGCCCCATTTGAAAGCCCAAATTGGTCATGTGCCTTCAAAAGATCAAATCCCCTACCCAAATTCACCTACTTGGGGTATTCAAATCTATGGAGAAATAAAGTCCCCCATCCCCTTTCTTCCTTTTATCTTGCTTTGGTTGTTTCAGAAACGTCTGTAGACCCCTGTCGGTCCAGTTTCTACATTTTTGGCTTTGGGGACAACTTTTTGGTGGATTTGGGATGTGTTTGGGATGTTTCGATGAACTGCCAAGGTTTCATTAACATTTGGTTAAGTTTCGGTGGTTTCGGAGCTTCGTCCCCCTTTTGTTGTTTGGAACATCCGTCGGCCTAGGGCGACCTGGCCTCTGGAGCCCGGCCCCTCCGTGGCCGTTTCCGGGCTTCCGCCTCTCCGTGGCTTTTTCTGGACTTCCGCCTCTCCGTCGTCATTTTGGAACTTCCGGCGGCTACCTCCTTCCCGGCCTCTGGAGCCTGGCCCCTCCGTGGCAGTTTTTTGGGTTCTGCCTCTCCATCGCCGTTTTGGAACTTCCGGCGGCTGCCTCCCTTCCAGCCTCCGAAGCCTGGCCCCTCTGTGGCTGTTTCTGAGGTTCTGCCTCTCTGTCGCCGTTTTGGAACTTTCGACGACCACCTCCTTCTCGGCCTCCGGAGCCCGGCCCCTCCGTGGATGTTTCTGGGGTTCCGCCTCTCCATGGCCATTTTGGAACTTCCGGCGGCCACCTCCCTTCCGGCCTCCAGAACCCCAGTCCTCCGTGGCCATTTCTGGGAGTCTGTCCCTCCTTGGCTATTTTGAACATCCGGGAGCCTACCTCCTTCTCAGCTGTTTTGAACATTAGGGAGCTCGCCTTCTTCCCGGCTGTTTTGAACATCCGGGAGTCTGCCTCCTTCCTAGCTATTTTGAACATCTAGGAGCTCGCCTTCTTCTTAGCTATTTTAAACATCCGAGAGCCTGCCTCCTTAACGGCTGTTTTGAACATCCGGGAGCCTACCTCCTTCCTGGCTGTTTTGAACATCCGGGAGCTCACCTTCTTCCTGGCTGTTTTGAACATCTAAGAGCCCACCTTCTTCTTGGCTATTTTGGCTTCCGTCTATTTTCTTCCTTCTAGCTTTGTTCCACCGTCTTTCCGCCCTCTGGCACTCACACCCTTGAAACACACATTAATGTTTATGGTCCAAATGAACTCAAAATATGAATATCAAGATCTTTTGATGATGCATGGATAAATCTAACAGGGAATTTGTAGGTTTGACTGACATTTTCCTTAACTCATGTATAAATGCACTTACAACACTTCATGTTTGCAGGAGTCAAGAAGCCTTCCGTAGGTCTATCGAAGAGGCCCATTGAGGGAGTTGTCCTACCTTTTTCTAGATGGTGATGATTTCTAAGGAGCTTTCTGCCCAAAGCAAGGGCAACCAATCCATTGATGCCAGTTGTCGATGAGCTCGTTTGATCTAAGGAAGACCGCTGCAAGCACATCAAGCAAAAGGAAGCTTTTAGGCAGTTTCAGCTACAGTAAAAGGGCAATCAACTAAATGACAAAATTGCTATAGTGACTGTCACTAGATGACAAAATAGGGAAAAGACAAGGAATGTATTTTAAATTGCTAGATAATGAGGGGTAGGTGAAACCCTAATGTAATTGAATCTGATCCACTCATTGTAATTGAATCATAGCCATTCATTTGGGCTTTGGAAAACTATAAATAGGGGCTTGCCCCTCATTTGTAAGGGTTGGAGAACTATTGTAAAAAGCATTTGCAGCAATAGAAGATAACATTGCATGATTTATGGATGTTTTCTTTGATTTTTCTTATCTTGCATGCATAGTTTTTCCTTCCACATTAGTTTTAGTGTTAGTTTCTTGAATGGGAGTGGTGATGGTGTTCGCTATTTTAGTATTTGATGGATTTCTAGCTCATGCTTTTTGTGGTTCATTGATGATGAGTCACTTTGCAAAGCTAGTCTGAGCTCATTACTTCATTGCTGCAACTTAGTTCAATTACATGTGCATGATGTGCATGTGCAATTTGAAAATCTGCAGTCCTTAGAAGATTGCATTGGTTTTGTGCAACTGTAGGTTTCTCTTGGCCAAGTAAAACCTAGTTTAGGAAGCCTGTCTACTTTAGCAGCCACCATTGTTACTGTTCATTCATAGCTTAGGATTAGAATAGCTTTCTTTACCCTTCTCCTTTTGCTGTTTCTTTTAATCCTTGGTTAGAATAAGACCCAAAGCATCACCATGAAGCTAAATCAGATGAACTTGATGAGTTTCAGCTTGCTATTTTGAGTGGACAGCCACTGTTCGTTCACTTTCAGCACTTTGAAATTGCATTTGCAAACCAAACTTCCATGCTTTGTAACTCATCCGTAAGTCCGCCTTGTGATTCTAGCAAATCACATCAAACTACTGAGGTATCTAAGCACTGTCATGACCTGACATCCGAGAGACCTTGGGATAGTGTTCTGCAATCTGATTGTGGAAGATTGTCTTTCAAGAGAGGTAGTGCACCTACGCACTACCTGTGTTGAAAAGTGCATAAAAAACACATTAACACCTTTTTCAACTTCTTCCTCTCCCGTTTCCATTATCTCTACCTCCTTTCTATTTTTTTCCATAGATTTAAAATTCCTACATTAATTTTAAAGTTAGGAGGGTTATGAATTCCTACCAATGTTTTTGTTGATGGCCACTCCCCATATGACACTATTTGCATGAACTTAGGTTATTTAATTGTTTGCAGCTGCATGGGTGCTATTTTTTCATCCTCTTCTTGTCATAGGACCTCTTGTTCCTATTCTTGGCCTTTTTTTGGCTCTTGTTGTGCTTCCTATTATGGATTTAGGAACTCCTTCCCCTATTCATGGTTCTTTTGTAGGAACCCCTACTCATCCTCAAACTCTTGTGCGATATAAGCAATGTCTTCCAATGTCACTTTTACTGCTTCCTCAGAGATATCTTCTTTATTTTTCTCAACCTGTTCTCATTCAAATGAAGTCTTGGTGTCCCCATGTGATGTCTCACCATGCCTAGGGTTTTCTTGTGAAGGGTCATAAAAAGCTGGTCCAATTGGTTTTGATTTTCCAGAGATGCTCTTACATTTTCTTTTGGTTGTAGGATGAATAGGGTCAACCTCTCTCTTCCTAGCACTTGGTGCCTCTTTTTCTATAGGTTGTGTTTGACCTTTTTCTTTTTCTTTTCTTGCTTCAACTTATTTCTTTTGTGCACTAGTTCTTATTAGGGTTTGTCGGGGGACATTGTCATCAAAATCAAACGAAGAGCTTGCTTTTTTTGAATATTCTACTTTAGAGGAACTAATGTTTATGGTCTCCTTTGCTACTGCAGGAGGATTCATACTATAATTGGCACTAGAAATTGAAGCACTAGAGGTGGGTTTAGCTATAATTAATCTTCTGCTAGACCTACGAGACTAAGGTATAAACCTAGGTGGCAAATGATCAACATTGGAAAATTCTTCTTGACAGTAATTTTGATTAACTTGAACAAATTTCTCCCAAGTCATTCTAGACACATCACGCAAATATTTATTAACTAGCAATTTTATCAAGAAATCGTGGGAGACATAGTTATCCCTACCTTTCTGGGCCTTGGCTACCATGATGGAGAGAATATTGTATAAGACATTGGGCATGTTCATCCTCCTTCCATGTCTCATGTGACTCAAGAGCTTAAAATGCATTGAATGTAGATTTGATAGTCATCCCTCATAGGTGATATATCTTATAATGTGAACAATTTCCTACTTCCATGGCTCAAGCAGAGACATTATTTTTGCACCTTGTTTGTCAATGCTAATTGGTGGGTCATCATGTATTGTGAATTTTTCTTAGGCTTATCTAGTGTCCCTAGAGGTAGGGTAATGCTTTCCATCGATAGGTAACCCTGAAATTTCTACAATTCTTTCTTCAATAGCCACCACTTCTAATCCTTTTACTATGGCTTTGCATTCTGAGAATGTTTGGGTGAATTCAACTGAAAATCCTTCATAAAATCCATCTATCTTTGTGAAATAATCAAACCATGCATAGCGTCGAAATTCTACTAGACATTGTGCATCTTAAAACAAAGTGTCATGAATTGAGGGCTCATTCTAAATTAAGCCACCCCCATTGTCTGAAATCACTATCACTTAGTGACATTTCATTCCACTATAAATTTTTTTTGAAAACCACCACCTTTCTTGCTAATTTTTTACTACCAGTGTCGATGGAATTCCCTTCTTTGTCTCTTATTTTTACCATTTACCACTCATTCTTGAGATTATGACAAGCAAATTAAGACAAGGAAAGGGGTGATAAATGATAATGATAATGGAAAGAATTGGTGGCTTAGTTACCATCACTTCACACATGCAAGCTAGATTTTTGAATCAGCTGATGAGCCTAAAATATGCTCATAATTTGATGTTATGATAAAATTTTAAATGACTTTATTTTTGCTATTTCACAGCTGTTTAAACTTTGTTGAAACCTTTTGTGGGGATATCCTGTAGCAAGACACTTTTATATTCCTGCAGCCTATTGTGTTGAATTGATTGCATTTATTGCCCTGTTGACTCCCGAAAATAGTTGGTATATCGTATACAGTTTTTGAATGGCGAAGTAGATTTAAAATGTGTGATTAATGAATAGATATTGTGTATGTGCCAAATGCCTTTTCTTGCGCGTCTGTTACCTTTTGTTTCGCAGGTTGTTGAAGAATGATCGAGTCAAGCACAGCCGATCTCGGCCTTGCAGTAAAGTCCATTTCCTGCATGACTTTGAGGAAGCTCCGCCAAAGACTCTTTGACCGAAACTGATTTGGAAAGATTTTTTAATGATAAGTCAATCTGGAAAGAGTGGAGCGCTAGATTCTCTCTGAATCGGGTTGAACACATAAATTCATTTATGAAGTTTGTTCCTTGATTCAGGGATACACTTTACTTCCACATCTTTCTTTGATGAATTTAGTTAGTTAGTTGTTCCTCTGATTTAAAAATAAGATACTCCTCCTGTGCGAGAGGGTAGAGGAGGAATAGAATGAGTAATAGATGATTTTTAGGGTAAGATAGAAACAGAGTAGCAAATATCATGTAAGAATTAGTATGATAATGAAAGACAGAATCTGTTTGACCAGAAGCAGAGTTCATTGTTAGTTTTCACATCAACAAAACAATGTATTTCATTCTGTTTTCATGAATAAAGATCGATGAAGTTCTGAGTTCAGCATCTGTGTAATTAGTAGATGCTTGCTAAGGGGGCCCACTTAGTAAGTATCTGTAGTTAATTATTTAGATGTTCTTTTCTGCTGATATCCAGTTAGCTTTCATCTTTTGAAGTTTTTATACAAACTCAGTCTTACACTGGTCCTGCAGCATAGAGAGTCCATCCTTGTGACTGTTCCTGCAGCATAAGGCCAGTTCTTGGTTTGTGCTTCAGTCGTAGCTGTTACGGTTTCTGTTTTAATCAAGCATAGTTGAGTTAAAGAATTTTGCATTACCATTCTGTAGCTTAGATAGAATTTCTTTCTAGTATGTATTTTTGCTAAGATTTGACCAAAGCAAATTCCTAGTGCATATATTTTGTTGCGCCATTTAAAGTCTACATCCCCTGGTTTGACAAGTAAATGAACGTCCACAGAGAGATATTAGTCACCTGTCGGAATGTCCAATTCCTAGGAAAGTTTATGATTTGATGTATAGGTAGTTTATTTGCATTTTTTATTCCCTCCCCCTAGCCTAATTTTGGACATGTGTCACCATATGTGGGAAGGGAGTGGTGGATTGACAAGAAATAATGACCTTTTATGCAATCACCTTTAATAATGTGTGATTATTAAATAAATGTTCCCAAAAGTGAATTAATAGACGATAATTACCACGTACATACCTGAGCATGTGATGGATGCATTGCAAAGATCGAGGAGAGAAAGTACAATTTTTTCATTTTTTTGAAATGATTGAGCAATTAATCAAGAGTGAAGCGAAGTGGAGTGAGGTGGAGGGAAATGATGGAAGAGAGAGAGAAAGGTGGTATAGATGGATAGATGGGCGAATGGGCAAAGAAATTGATTTCCACTAAGGTGGAAATATTTATTATGAAAAAGGACATAGCTTAATTTAGTTAAAAGGTGGGATGCTATGTCCACCAACTTTGACTACATGAGGCTCGTGTATTGAATGCTAAGTGAATTGCTGCATGGGCCCTTCCATGGAGGTTGGCTCAAGTAGCTTGATTTTGTCAAGGCTAATGATGGTGGGCTAAACAACTCCTTTAGGAAAGGCATAAAAAATTTCAAATGATCCTAACCACCTTGTCCACAACTTCCCTACATTCTCCTGATGCTTTAGGTCATATGACAATACCTAGTCACTTGGTGGAAGCTCATTTTTCCAATCATGCCATCTCATCCTCTAATTTTTTAATACTTCAATGTGGTGTAAGGATACCCTTCTCATTTAATCCAAAACATTTGAATGAATGACCAAAATAGGAATAGGGGTGAAGGCTGGTTGAGAGGATGCTCTGTAACAGTCTTTTTTCCATTCAACATCTCTTGCTGGTGAGTGTACAATGGCAAGGGAAAGTGGTCTCCCTTAGTGGCAGTGTTCAGTTTTCTGTAATCAACACAAAATTGCCACGTCCCTCCATTATTTGGCATGATCATCAATAAATTCATCCACTAGCTATCCGAAATAAGGAAAATAAATCTAGCTGCTATAAATTTGTACAACTCTTTTTTAACATCTTCTCTTAATGTAGGGTTGATTCTTTGTTGAGGCTACCATCCTAATTGACAATTAGCTTAGATGTAGATTTTTCTAATGAAAAACTTAGGATCTGGTCCCTTAATATCATGGTAGTTCCATGCATATTGATGAGACTACTGCAATTTTTTGTGTCCATATGGTTCCATGGTATGGAACATGCTCATTACTATAGGAAGAGTGGTTGTAGGAAGATCATCTATAGGAAGAATGACTGGAGGAAGTTTAGGAGGAAGTTCCCAGAAAAAAGTAGAAGATGTTTTTTCTTCTTCATAATGGTTTTGTATTATACTAGATAACACCTCTTCCTTGTCATGAAGCTACAAGAAATAACTTCTACCTAGCATCATGGAGTGCACCATCGAGTTAACTTCCATGGCTTCCTTGTTGTCATGTGGCCATAAAGAGAAAATCATGAGGTCTGTTGGATTCTCCCATGAGTCTAGAAGGTTTATACCATTAGGATCCATAGTGGAATTATTAACAAGTTATAGGATAGTGGGAAGAGTTCCCATGCATGCAAATTTTAGTTGTTGTAGGATGCGCTTAGTTATTGCATTAATCACTACCCATAAATCACTCAAGGAAATCTTTACTTTAATCTCATAGATAATAATTGCTATACGATTGTTTGGATAACTATACTTGGGAAGGGTTTCTTTTCCAAGAAAAATGTTAGAAAACTATCTCATTACATCCTTTATGGCCTAAAATAGGGATTTCTGAAACCACATGATGTCAAGAGTTACATCTCCCTTTCCTTTCTCATACTTGGGAACTTCCAATTCCTAAGGGAATAGTGGCTCTTGTTCGGGATGTTTAGGTATTGTTGGCTAAATAAGATCATTCAGAGGTTCTTGTTCCTCTTCCATAGGTAGTTCAATAATGATGGGTGTGGAAGAAGTGGATACAATAGCTCTTGAACACAAGTGAATATCACCTACACTCTCAACATATTCAAGGAATTGGTTTGAATCAAAAAGGTATATTGGTTGCAGTTGTGGTGTGTTATTTAGGTATGGTGTGGACTGAATTGGTGGTTGAGTAAATTTGTATGCATTAGTAGGTCGTGGTATTATAGCAGGCTGATGGGGTTGAAAGGATGACCACATGGAATTGACTACCTAGTTTTTCCTAGAAAAAGATAATGGAGCTAGTAACATACATTGCTTTGGAACCCAGGGCTTTCTCTATGCATTAAAGTGGACTTGATCTTCTTTAATCTAAATTGGTTTGATGTCAGGTGGAATCTTGGTGTCAATGTTACTTACCATCTTGCATCTATAGTCCTTCTCGTATTGTTTGAAATGAGGGCAGTATTCTACCAACATTGCCTCTTCCTCCTTTGGATTGAAGTGCACCCAGTTGAGTGGCTAGGTTGTTTGTAACATCCTACTTGAGATTTGTTAACACATCAATGATCTCCATCCTTGGAACACCATTAGTAGAAGGTTAATAATTTCTCGCTTCTTTTGAAGCTATTTTGGAATAGTCCTAACATATTTCCCTAATATCTTCCCAAGACACTTGAGCGATATCTTCTCATGCCATCAAGTCCAGAGCATCAGTGTAATTCTCATTGATTCCTGACAAGAAAATTAGCCTATGATATTCCTGCATGCAGGGCATAAACCTTGAAGTGTAATTTTCCAAGCTATCATCTTCCTTCTACTACATTCTAGAGGCATCACTTCCTTTTATATCACTACCCCAACAATATTCCTTGTATTTCCCAAACAACTTTGTCTTCATGACCTCCCAAGTTTCCATAGTATTTCTACCTAGACTCATAAACGATCCTAGTGCAACTTCTTTCAAAGTGGTGGGAAACAGCTCAAGCCTAGGAGCATCAATGGTGTAGTCATGATCTTGGTAGAGTAGGTCATGCTCAAACAAGAGGGTATCACCCATGTTTACTTAATATATTTTCAATTAAAAGGCCTATCAATTTAATTTTGGGTCTTTAATCGAAGATTCAAAACTAGTCGAATTGTTCTTCTTCTTTGTTTCTAGGCATACTTGGGATCTCAACTTTTTGCAATATCAACTCAGCATTAGCTAGGTCACATAAAGAATGATAAAAAAGAACAACAAATCATTACTTTCCTAAACAAGGGGTATTCTAAGAACAACCCAAAAGAACTAATATAACAAAGAAATTATCAATAACTCTAAAGAACCTCCTAGCTTGGCACCATCCATGACAATGGAACCAAAAATGTCGACCTCCTAAAAGGATCTCCTAAATGGGAATCTATAGCCATAATTCAGAGAATGGACATCTAACCTGAATATCCATTTGATCATCGTGGAGGTGCATTTAACTTGTCAATTCAGGGACGTAGACTTGAAATGGGTCAGCACTGTATGTGCACTAGGAATTCCTAAGTAGCCATCTCTAATTTATAGCTAAGAAACACACAATACTAAAAGTGAATTGCAGGAAAGAAATAAAGAAAATGCTAAACATTAACCAAAAACTATGCTAAATAGAAATCCATAACAAGAATAAAGATATGGAAAAATAGACTGGAAACTACTCTGTTTGCTTTGGAATTAGGAGCAAACACAAAATGGACTTCTAGTGGCTATAGGAAAAATCAATGCTAGATTTCAAAATAAGTGTAGAACATAAAATAACAACTAAGAAAATTAATATAAAGAAAGGATTACTCACGAAGTGGGCCCCCTTGGATGAGTAACCACTAGAACTAATACAAACTCAAATACTCAAATTCAGACTATCATCTCAATCATTTAAAATTATGTAAACAAAGTAATTAGCATGGATGTATTGAAAATCAGAGTATGCTTAATACATTACCAATGTTATTTTCCATGATCGAGAACTAAAGGGTCGAACTCACTAATAAGGGGATTCAAATCCATATTTATTCAAATAGATAAATAAAGCGGTCAACTCCCACTAACTGGGAGAACACCATTTAGGGAAAGTGGGGAAAAGATTGGTAAAGCGGTTACACCTATAGGGAATCCTGTTAGACATGCATGCCCAAACATGGACTCAATACTACAGTGATGTCGGTGATTGCTCAATGCCATAAATACAAGGCAGTTACAATTGACTACCATGGGGAATTTTCCACTATTTCTCTTTAGTTGAATCCTTTGAATGATTCCCTTACATGATCATCTATCAATTCCATTTCCCAACTTAGCATCCTTGAATTGTGTTCTACATGGAAATGTCAATACGCATAATAATTGTACATCTAAAATCACCTTAGAGAACATTCATTAATCACATGCAAAATTAATATAGGTAATCTTCATAATATGTTCATGTCATTGAAACTTCACAAGGATAGGATAAACCCATTGACAACGGTTTGAGGAAAACATTATACAAAATATTAACATTTGATGACTAAAGTTCATGACAATTCCAACAAATGAATTATCAAATCTACCCAAGATTTAACCAAAAACTAGGCCCATCACTAGGGAAGACATCATGATGCAAGTCGATGAGAACATTGACACATGTCTTTTAAGCAATAGTGATGTGAATTCTTTAGATGAAGATGATGAAGTGGCATTATATTCCCCTTCAATAAGAGATCATGAAAACAAGGACAAGTGTGTTGAGTTTATGAACACTAGAAATCCTTCGAGTCCTCTAATTATTGAACCAACTAAGCCTCAAATTATCATTCATCCACCCTCACAACAACCACAAGCTCAAAATAATCCCATTCTCATCTTAGAACAACCTCAAAAGCAACTCAATGATGGCAATGCTTCACAACAACTGAGTTACAATGACATTTCTCACATATATAACAAGTTGTATACAATCAAGACTGATCCTAAATGCAAAAGTTTTTTGCATGTTCATAAAGAAAAAGAAAACCTTATTGATGAGGTCATAAAGTTATTGGAAGATTCTTTGAGTTCCTTTTATTTTATACCTCTGTACTAAGCAAGTACATGATCAAAACAAAAGAGTCTACAAAGGGAAACTAAAATGTAGTAACATCAATACAAAATTCAAAAGCATCCACTTCAACCACTCTAAGAGAAAATATTGCATACATGAAAAAATTTGATAACTTAGGTGATTATGAGAAACCTTTGAACCCAAAACAAATAAAAAATATTTATGGAAAAGGTTATTAACTTATGAAATAACTTGGGTATAGTGTCAAATGATGTGGTGCTAGAGAATGAGCTATATGTGTCCCTATAGAGCCTAACACACAATAAATGACTTTTGTTCTTATTTATTTTTCTTTGATAGAAATCAAACCATTGAACAAACATTCACTTAACATCAACAACCTTAAAAATATTCTTCCAAGACAAGTTTAACTTTGGTACATCTTGAACTAATAGATAATACATGTGGAAATATCTCATTAGATACACATTAGGTGGATACATTTTGTACTCATTATATACAATAACATTAATTGTTTCTCCTTTCCATGTAATAGTTGTAGGATCATAACATATTCACTATTGCATGTTTACATTAATTTAAAATAATTTCCCTTTTACAAGGAGCAATATTGAATGATCAATCACTTTGGCTCATCCTTGTCTCACACTGAGTGGGGGAGATGGGTTAGGTATCTTTTTCCTCGTATGTTACTTTTCATCATTCCTTTGGCTAGTTGCTCACCTTTCATTTATACCAGTTGAAATTAGGAGTCAAATGACTTGCTTTAGGTGAATTGTCCTGTGCCTTACTAGTATTTTGTCTTTTCATTTTTCTTTATGTGCTTGCATGTGTGTAATGTGGTCCCATATCGAATTTTGTTTCATGTATCCTTCTCTCTTTTTTTATTCTTCTATATGTACCTTCATTCCTCTATATGTTGTAAACATTTTTTTTTTTCATTTGTCTTGTGTTTTCCTTTTGGGATGACACAAGGTGTCGAGACATTAACGTCTCTTCCATGTTGACCCAAAATATTTTCTTTATATTTTTCATTTATCTTGCGGTTTCCTTTTGGGGATGATACAAAGCATTGAGGCATTTAGGTGTCTTCCAGTTCTATGAGTATTTAGGGAATGATGGAAGTACCATGCTCTATAACAACATTGTATAAAAATATATAATGACCCTAAATCCATAGATCCCTTATGTATTTGTGAGGGAAAAAATTCTTTCCTATTTCATGATGTAGCTTATTTTAGAAATATATGACTTGGCATAGGCTTTTCCAAGGAAACATCTCATGTCTTACGAAAATCATTGGCTACTTTAAAGCAATTTCTCACAAAGATGGTGTAGCAACCACTTTAAATTTGGGGCATACATCAATGACATCTTTTGGCAAAATTTCATGGTGTGATTTTTCTCTTTTCTTGTGATGTGTCCTCTTCTTGGTGGTGTCATTGGTTTTTATGTTGTCCAAGAGTGTATAATCTGATTTTGTGGAATGATGCGAACAAGGAATCCCATGGGAAATTAACTAACACTTTTAACTTGTCCTCTCTTGGGGACATTAGGCACAATTCTCCCTAAGAAGAATACCTTTACATGAACAAGGAAAAATCCCCTTTAACAAAATTTTACATAACAAAAGAATTTACCAAAGCATTACATTGTGGTGCCTTATCAAAGTTGTCAGGAGGATAAATTTGGTATTGTATGAGAAGCTAATATGATTCTCTCATTTTCCATTTTCATGTGCCAACTCACTTAGTGGAGAGACTCCGGTGCCACTACCCAAGAGTGAGCAATGTATTTTATCAATAAAGAGCCCCATTCCACATCATGTTGGAACAATTGTGCTTGATCCTTTGTTTTCCTTTTTTTCTTAGCATTTGATAGGGTATGATTATGTTTCTTTGTTATTTATCCATACCTAAGTTTCTTTTGTGTCTACTTTACTGTGATTTAAAATGGGGTCATACTCTAACTAAAGTGGGAGGAATTGTAGTAATAGAAAAAGTAGCCTTTTTGCCTTACTTGGTTTGATAACTGACATTAAAATTGGATTAATGGTGTCTTGGAGTAGTGTTGTAATTTTTTGTACACATTCACATCATTCTAAGACCTTTATTTGATTAAAATATGCTTTAATTGGTCATTTGGAAAGGTGTTGTGAAGTGTTGTAACACACTTTCACACTTTTCTAGGATTTATTTAATTAATTAAGCCTAATAGGCCCCTTCTTAATAAAATATATTTAAATTTGTACCTTATTTAGGTGTTGTAAAATGTTCTCAAGAACTTTCACATTTATCTTGGGTGGTACTAATTAATTTTGGATAATTGAAGTTAATTAACCCCTATAATTCAAATTTAAACCTTATTTATGACACCTTTCAAGATCTATCATGACACCCATAATTTGAATAATATAAAATTTATTTGGGAAAAAAATATGTCTTGGAAAATGGTGCCACGAACCATTTACCCTAGGTGGTGAATGAGTTGTCCCTTAATAGAACCCCCATGAGTAGTATTTTTACCTTAATCCAACATCATCAACATACTAGAGAATTAGTCAAGTTAACAAATACAAATCAAGCTCCCTATGAAATTATTAATTGCATTAAGATAAGAAAATGTGATAATAAAAGCACACAAAGAAAGCATACAATCATGTAAACATATCTAAAATAGACCAAAGCTCAATTACATAGGGGGATCGGTGCTCCTTTGATGTGCAATGATAGCCCTTTCCCAATCCCTTGATAATCTTGAAATGATGAAGATGCAAAGATGCAAGTGATGGAGATGAAAGTTGTAATGCTCCGCTGCTCAAACCCCAAAAACAAACGAAATATATTCTATTAAAAACACAAACGGATCCAGATAATGGATAGGTATGAATTTGTATAATTATTTATATATATATATAAGGATTTTATCATTTTTATTTTTATTTTGTATATATATATACACACACACACTTGCCACAATACAAATAACTAAAACAAATAAATGATAGTCTGGTTTCTTTTCTCAAGGCACATAATAAATAAATAGGGTATATGCTTTTTAATTTTCACAAAAAATGATTTTCTTTTCACCCAAAATTTCACAACTAAATTGAATGAATATTTTCAAAAGATTTTCCAATAGTTTTTAACAAAAGATTCAAAAATTTAACACAACAAAAAAAAAACCACTTTCAACCAAAATAATCAATTTAAAAATGACAGACATGATTTTCTTTTCAAAACCATAAATAAAATAAATACTCAACAATTAAACTACACAAATACAAGGAAAAAACCTCAATCATGACACAACAACACTCATACTAGGATGACAGACTTGGGACGAGGACACTTCCTAATCACCTACCTTTTTCAAAATTTTACCCATTGGGTTAATTTAATGCTTGCCTTGTCCTGCCAAAGTAGGTGGAATTGAGACTTATTTCTGCAAATCCTGCATACAAATAAACGTCAAGTAACACATATATATAATCAAAAACATCCTATCATTAGAAGGAATTGCAACATAGCAGGGCACTCGTAAACAAGTGGTGCTACACTGTCCTCTCACCAAAGCTATCCTAACAAATACAATATCAATATGAAATACATTTCTAACTAACAGATCACATCATAATATAATTACCAGATCACTACATCATAATGAATTATTGAATCAAGTTAAACATCACAATCCAATGTAATCATAATGTCATCAACTGAAGTAGCATAATCATCAATCACTCTAAACTAACCAATCCACCAAACCAAACCTTAAGGAGTACAATCATAGTCATGAAGTATCAAACCAAATCATAGAAAAATAACAATTCCAAATAGTAACAAGAGGGGTATTACAAAAGTGCCTATAGTGCAAATTCATAATGTTGTGGCTAGATTTGAAGTAGAAGTGGCTTCTATTTATAAGTTGAAGGGTTGAAGAATGGAGAGATCGAAGAAATGTGGGACTAAAAGAGAGCCAATGAGATTACGACACTTGTCTCAATGCTAATGGATGAGGATTCAACACATTTTTCATGTGGTTGAGATGTAAGAGGCATGAAATGCATGTGGTCAAGATTTTTTGGAGGGAAATTTCTTGGGTAAGAAAGTAAAATAAAAGGATTCAATGACGTAATATTCCCTAGAATATGCTTTTGAGCAGATAAATGAGGTAATTAGTTAATTAAAAGAAGAAAAATTAATGTGCAAGTGGGTTAGATAATTAGGAGTTGGTTTAACTCTTGGGGAGTTAAAGCTAGATAATTTATTAATGTTGTTTAGAAGGTAATTAAAGTTAATTAATTTAGAATTTAATTAACTTTAAGCGGGTTAGTAAATTTATGATATGTGATTTAAATCATTTGATTTATTTAGTCAAATAAGAGGACTTTTGGGACTTAATTAAACGTCAAATTGATTTATTTAACTAAAAATGATGAAAATTAGTGAATTAATATAGTAAACTACTATAGCAACGTGAAATTAGCATTGTGCACTTAAATAGCATCACATTCATAAATCAAATTCACACTCGTCCATTCATGAGGTTAGATCAAGTTCATTTAATTCAATCTCTTGATGTCATTCACTTAAATTGAATAAATTAACTTTATTTAATTTAAGCCTATCATTATCCCCCTTAGCTAAATAAATCAAATATTTATTTAACTAAATCTTTATCACCTTTCATCTCCCTTTGATTTGATTTAAATCCCTAAATCTAAGTCAAATGGGTCAAAAAAATATAACATCATCTTAATTAATCTAATCCATGATTAAATGCTAATCTAACCAACCATCACATCCTCTAGGTTTTCCCACTTGCACAAATAAATCAATTTATTGATTTATTAATTCATCATTTTATTTCAACTTGGCATAAAGGGAGAATATTCTCCAAGTTTGAATCTCTCCACAATTTGACATGTACATCAAACAAGGAATTTATGAGGTCTTGCATGGCTCTTACATGTCTCTTGCAAAGGTCAAATTTGGAATTTAACTCTCAAATTCAAATTTGAATCTCCCCCTCTTTGGCACATTGACCAAAATGTGTTCATTCCTTAAGCCTATCACTAGTTTACAAGTGGCCTCTTCTCATTGGCTTATCTTTAGTCCCACATCATCCATGTTTGGAACTCTTTTATCATTCTATTCTATAAATAGAAATCATCTCCATTGATTCAATCCTCCACAAATCTCCACAATCTTAGCATTTCATATCCACAATCTCATCCAAAGTCACTCTCTTCAATTAAGAACTGATTTTGTCCACCTCATATCATCTTCAAAGCAACTTCATATCAACATATCATGGAGCTTATCAAAGGATTGGGAAAGGGATTTCCATAGAAGAACCAATCCACTATGAGATAAAGTTTTGATTATGTTTTTATATGCTTACAATTTAGTGGTATTTGTTCTATTTAGTTTTCATATTTTAGCATAGTCAAGTATTTCATCGGAATCTTAGATTGGATTATTTTGAATGGACTAACAACTAACTGTGGTCACTGTTTGAAGTGAGGTTGATTTAAGGTTCACAACTACTTTATTTGATTAAGAGTTTTATGATAATTTCTAAGTATGGCAATTTGATTTCACAAAATTTGATTTTGGTTTTGATCTTGACACCCTTGATACATTTGATTTGGTTGTTGAGCAATAATATTTGGAATTTATACTTGTGGTGTTTGTATGGGATCATGGAAAAATTAATTTTGGATAATTTTTTCATTGGGGATGATGTTTAGAGTTTGCATTATAGGTTGAAATTAACATTGTTGTGGTTAGCAATCACATTTATTTGATTTAGGTAACCTTGATTTTGCATGGTGTTACCTTGACTTGGATCAATACATTGAGTTGTTAACATATTGATTGTACTTTGAACAACACTGACCGTATGATTTTCAAACATATCTATCCCATAGTTTACCAAGTGTGGATTTTGTATGTTCATGTTTGGTAAGTTTGTACTTAGTATATTCATATTTGACATGTAATGATTTGATGGGATAATGTTGTTTATTTGAAAATTTTTTTGTTGAAGACTCATGCATTGATTGTTTGGTTGATAGATTCGTAGGTTTTGACTTTGATTTAAATTTAACATTCACTAGTACAAAAACAAAAATATATGACTAAATAAACTACTAAAAATTGCATATAAATGACTAATTTTGGTCACATGACCATTAGTAGTTTATTTCCAGTCATTTATAACGCGACCAAATTTATGACTAAACTATTTTAGTCATTTATCTAGTCATTGATTTGGTCATTGATTTAGTCATTGATTTAGTCATTAATTTAGTCATTGATTGTTGTTAATTGTTCATTTATTTAGTCATATATTTAGTCATTAATTTATTCATATATTTAGTCATTAATTTAGTCATTGATTACTGTTAACTGGTCATTTATTTAGTCATGGTAGTCATTTATTTAGTCATCGTAGTCATTATAGTCATTTATTTAGTCATGGTTTAATCCTTTATTTAGTCATGTTAATCATTTATTTAGTCATTTATGAACTAATGCTTCTAGATGTGTGTGCAAACTCTTATGTTTGGAGAATGCTATTACAATAACTAGTCTATAAAATTGCAAACCAAGAGAAAATTATGTTGTGATTGAATAATATAAAACTTTAAAGCTCTTATGTTATTAAAACTTCAACAAATTTGGGATTGAAACAACATTGGAAAATAATTCTCTATATATTCAAACTGTATATAAAATATGTTACAAAGAACTCTATATATAGAGTTTTGAATACAAAATATTTTGCAGTATACAAACTGTTGATTTATTATACTTTTATAATTAAAAAAAAAAACTAAAACTAAATGGTGTGAATGTATGTCTTCAGTGATGCCACTATTGCACATGAGATGGGTATTAAATGCATCTAGTAAGGCACTGGTTTTGCATTTTCTCCTTGCTCTGTACCTATCCACAATCAAAAAATAAACATATTACTAGGTAGCATAAACAACAAATATCTTAAAAGGAGACACCCATAAGCATTAGAGTAAGTCTAATAAATAAAAATGAATAGAATTAATGATATTACAAAAGAAATGCATTTGCAAAAGAATTAATATCAGATTAATATCTTAAATATTACTAGTTTATCAAAAAATATCTCCTTGCTATGTGCTATCCATAAACATATTACTAAATAGATATAAACAATGAATATCTTAAATGCAAATACCCATAAACATTAGAATAAGTCTAATAAATAAAAATGCATAGAATTAATGATATTGCAAAAGAAATGCATTTGCAAAAGAATAAATATCAAAGTAATATCTTAAATATATTACTAGATTATCAAAGTAAGTAATAAATAAAAAATGCATAGAATTAGTGATATTGCAAAAGAAATAATCTCTACTTTTTTGATTTTGGGTTCAATTATTGTATTATTCTTTAAATCAAATTGCCATAATATCTTGACAAATTAAATTTCATTCTAAATTTAAATTAAATTCTAATTTCTAATTTAACAATTACTAATTTACATATAAAAGAAACCTTTCTTTTTTAGTTTTTCTTTTCTAATGAAAAAAAAAAAACTAAAAAAGAAAGACCACTTCAAGAAAACTGCTTTTAGTAATAAAATTATTTAAGAAATTTTCTTCTAAATTTCTTAAAACTTAAATTCCTTACTTTTAATTTAACAATTTCAATACTGATATAAAGCAACTATTTTTTTTAGTTTTTCTTTTCTAATGAAAATAAAAATAAAAAAGAAAGATTGCTTCAAAAAAACTAGGTTAGTAATAAAATTATTTAAGAAATTTCATTCTAAATTTAAATTAAATTCTAATTTCTAATTTAACAATTACTAATTTAGATATAAAAGCAACCTTTCTTTTTTAGTTTTTCTTTTCTAATGAAAAAAAGAAACTAAAAAGAAAGATTGCTTCAAAAAAAACTAAGCTAGTAATAAAATTATTTAAGAAAAACTAAAAACTTCAATTTTATTCTAAATTTAAATTTCATTCTAAATTTAAATTAAATTCCACTTCTAATTTAACAATTACTAATTTCGATATAAACATCCTTTCTTTTTTATTTTTCTTCTAATGAAAAGAAAAACTAAAAAAGAAAGATTTGCCTCCAAAAAACTAAGCTTAAAATAAAATTACTGGAAGAAAACTAAAAAATTATTTGTGAATGTGGCTCCGAAAAATAAAATTCATTGTAATTGTGGTATTACAAATGGTCCTAGGCTTGCAAACCCTTGATTATTCAACATTGCCCCTTTTCATTCTTAATAATCAAATACCTTTAATTATTTTAATTATTTTCTGTGCTACCTTCTTTCATTAATTAAATAATTTTAATTATTTAATTAATTCATTTTCTATCTTTATTCCTCCCTGATTAATTAAATAAATTTTATTTATTTAATTACGTCACTAATTAAGTCCTCTTCTTTCTAAAATTAAATAAATTCTTATTTATTTAATTTTTATCCACCTTCCACTATAATTAAATAATTATTTTAATTATTTAATTATTCATTGGCCTCTTCTCTAATAAATTAAATAAATTTAATTTATTTAATTTGGTCCACTCTCTTGAATTTTGAATTAAATCACTATTTAATTCAAAATGATTCCTTTTGTCACATTCTCCTCCATACAATTAAATAATATCTTTATTATTTAATTATTTACCGTCACCGAGCAATTTTATTATTTAGCCCTCCAACAACCCTTTGTCCCCCTACTTATCTTATCTTCCAGCTCACTCTATCTTTTACATCTCATTTATTTCACCCTTGATTAAATTCATATCTTATAATTCACCTCGCCTCTATCCTTATCATTTGCCCCACTTTGACCTGCTAACCCTAATTCTTATTGCAACATTCAATCTTGATCATTGAGTCTAGGGTTTTTTGTCATCTTCTCATCCTGGCCACACATTCAAAATTGCAGTTTTTATAAAATGGCAATTTTGTTCTCATTTGGCTTCCTCTTGGTCTCTTATCTCTCTGGCTCTTGGAGGCTCTCTCTCTCTCTCTATCTCATGCTCATTTTCTATCAACTCATGGTCATTGTCATTTACAATCATTGTCATTTTAGTCTATTGTCAAGTCATTTCTTTCAAAAAAAAATCCTTCAAAACTTGCTTTGGTCTTGTCATTTGTCATAGTTGCTCATTTGAAATCTGAGGGCATCTCTATTTACAGCAAGCTAGGAGGTGTAACAAAGGTGAAGCATGGAAGATGAAGACCTAGGGTAATATTGTTCCTTTTGTTTTCATGATTATTTCCTTTGTACTTTGTTATTTCATTGGAATTTTAATGTTATTGTGCAAACCCCCTTTAACAAATCTGAGATTTTCCATTGATTACATTGGTGAACCTGACATATTTTAACACATTTTGAGAAATCTTGGAGTTGGGTTTCTTTTTGTTGCAGGTTTTGTTAGCCTTTTGTTGTAGGTTTGGCATCATTTTTGGACAAAACCCTAGTTTCCAAGGATTCGACTATATCTTTCACACGGCTTTGTATTTTCTCACAATTTGTTTTCTGTAGGTTGAGGACACTATCAAGAGCTCTCATTCCAAAAATTCGATTTTTTGGATCTGTTTTTCATTTTTTATAATTATTTTTCTGTTTTTAATAAAAAAATAATTTCGGGAGTAAATAATCGAATTTTTCAGATATGTTTACATCTATGGAAATATCTTTTAATTTTAACAGGGGTCTACTGTTTAGTGTTTAAATTTTGATGTGCAATTATGAGTCAAAAAATAGATTTTTTGAAATTAGGGTTTAAAACAAATTTGCTTAGATCTCACTCACGGTTGTAGATCTACTCATAAAATTTTTTGTGCAGATTTGGGATGACATCACACGGCGACAGTAAAGAAATAAGAATTTTTGGAGCTATTTTGTATTTATTATAATTTTTTTTATGATTTTCAATAGAAAATTAATATTGGGCGCACAATAGGGAATTTTTCTGACTTCTTTACATTTCTGGAAAGGTCTCTGAAAAATAATATCAGTCTCTTGTTTTATTTTGTATTTTTCAGATCAATAATGTCTTCAAATAATCGAATCTAATTCAGCTATGTGAAAAATATGTATCTGAAATTGCAATTTTCTAATGAGTTTATTTTTTTTCATGGCTGCATTATGATATTATTTCTTTTGATTTTGTAGGGTGATCATAAGGAGTTTTAGTGGCAGAAATATCATTCATACACAACAAATTGGAAAGCGAATAATCAGGTGCACATATTCCATCTTCCATTTCTTAATCTTGTTTGTCACACATTTCAATTTGGGGCATAAAATTAATCCTTGTTTGCAAACACATTTGGATTTGGGCTCTTAAAAATGAATTTTGTCTTCAATCACATATCAAAATTGGGTCTAAAATTAACCATTGTCTTCCTACACATTTGAATTGGGGTTAAAAAGAACATGTGCTTCTATTGTTTGCATACAAACATTTCATTTCTAAGGGAAATTAATCATTGTGAGTGTGAATCAAGTGCGTGTGTGATCACAAACACCTCACTTGATTTGCTTTTGTCAAACCCTTCATAGGAGGCCTGCTAGGGGATTTCATCACCCCTAGGGACGACCTCAATCGAAGTGTGAATCGAAAGACACGCTTGTTTGGAAGTTAAAATCTTGTCACTCTTGGCTAAGCCCCAAAGAACTTTATACCTTTGGGAAGTGAAGGTGAAGGGTGGGTTACCCCTTTCTCCCGGCTGTGTGACAGGATTTTTCTTTCAAATCATTCCTTAGTCAACCTTGTGCAATCTAGCTTGAGACCTAATTGGCCATAACCCACTTGACTAGTCATAGGGCTTGTTGTTGTGTATTCAAGTGCTTGATTAATCATAGCATTTAATCTTGGAAGACAAACTTATCATTGTGCTTGGTGTGTGTGTTTATGCATTTACATGTAAAATCTTGTGTTTGATATTGCCCAAGTTAAACTTCCAATAAAAATTTTCCACATCATCCAAGTCATCCAATCTCGTCATTCCACATCATCATCTCTTTCATCTAATCAACATCATTTTACACCATGACAACATTTGAAGACATAGCACTAGGGCTTATTCACATGCTTCATAAAGCTCAAACAAATCAAACACCTTTAGACCAAGAAATCATTCAAAGCACCCATAACATTATCCAAAAACTTCAAACCAACCAATCACCACAAATGCAACAACTCATAGCACAAATCCAATACCTCATGGCCAATTGTCAAGTTCAACAAGTGCATTATCAAGTCCAATCACCACATCAACACATTTCACATCAACCTAATGTGTCACCTATATCATCATATCAACCTCATCCATCCACATATCAAGTTTCCCCTTCATCAACCTATCACAACTCTTCTAATTTCAACTCTTATCCATGTCAATCAACCTTTCAACAGTCATTATCCTATTCAACCCCTCAATCATCATTACAACAACAAATCATATCACAAGTCCAAACACCATTTCAACCTCAACACATTCAACCCCAATCCTATGTGTCACCTTCATCATCATACCAACCTAACACATCTATCTATTATGACAATGCCACATCAACATGTCCACCCATATCACAACAACAACGTAACTTCCCAAGTCCACCTTGGCAACAACATCAAGAACCTTTAAGTCTTAATGCCACCTTTGACAAGGGGAACACCAATCTAGTCCATACACCCTTACCACCATCCAATCAAATTCTTATCCCTAATCCACCATGTCCTAGTCCTAATCCATTGGCCTCTTCACCTTCTCACCCATCAAACTCTTCATTACCCCCACCATCATCTAATCCTCCATCAAATCAATCCCTTACATTTAGATATTTAAAACATAAATTGATGGCATTACATAAATCCACCAATCCACCTACAAAGGATGTGACCCAAGGGCTACAAGTAAGGAATCCGTTGTTGCCATGTCATTCAATACATATACTTGAACATACAAAAGAGTCCTCAAACGTCATGCCAAGTCCTTCAAGTCAACCATGTCATCCACAACCCCTTGAGCCAAGTCAAGAGTCTCCCCTCATAAGTCCAAGTCAACCTCCATCATGCTCCTATGTTGTTGACCATCTAGAACATGTCAAGTCTCTCCAAGAGTCATCCCCTTCTACTTCCATTCAAGCAACCCAAGATGTATGTCAAGAGCCTAATCCTAAGCACGTGGAAACATCAAGCCCGAGTCCTAATCAAGATCAAATCATTGTCATCCAACCCATCCATAATATATATCTTTTCTATGATCAAGATGATATCCATAGTGATGAAGAGCCTATGCATGAGAAACTTGATCCTATACCCATCCATGAGCAAGATATTCCAATTTCACCTCCATCTAGCACCATCCATGACCTTCAAATATCCACTTCCCTTGATGAGACACTTGCCTCCCAAGCACACATAGAAGATCAAACAAATACCTTGGATCTAAGTGAACACAATGCTAATCAAGATATTAATGATCCCCCATCATCCACTATTGACCCCATTGCAAGTCCTCCATCATATCCACTTGGTCTTTCCAATAAGGAACTCGTGTCTAGTGTTCCACCTACACCTAGTCCCATTGTCCATTGTATACCCCAAGGAAACCAGTCTCAAGATGTTGGTATTTCCTCCATGCATTCTAAGTCCACTTTCCATCATAAAACCTATCATATGCCTAAAGTATATGTTGCCATTCCACCACCGTCATCCTACAAGTGTCAAAATCATGTGACCATACACCTTCCTCCATCCAATTTACCACCATTACTTCCAACTCCTAATCTCCCTCCATCCGCTTTGCCACCATTACTTCCAACACCTAATATTCCAATCATTCATAAATACCCTAAATATCCTAGTCATGACCAACAAATGCACACATTGTGTAAACATAAAGCTTCCACTCAATCCATCCACCCCATGGGATTCCAAAATAAAAATTTGGATGCCTCTATTTATAAAGTCAAAAATTCTAAAGGTCTTAATTCCTTAGAATACAATTTCAAAAAGTCAAAGCCAAGTACATCTAAAAAGCTGTATAAGCCCATACCTTCAAAAGAAAAGTCTAAAAACAAAATGGTTTGGGTACCTAAGCAAAAGGAAGGCAAGTCGAATGAGGCATCCATGTCACAAAAATCCCAACCATCCACTTCCATCCAAAATGCACATTCCATCAAAAAATCTAAAATTTTGAAAACCCACAAGAAAAATAAAAGTCATAAAAATACTAAGTCTATGTGGGTACCTAAAGCACTTCATCACCCATCTCCTAAGCAAACATCTCCATTGCTTCCTACACCCCGTCCACACCAAAAGCTTCAATGCTTATCACAATGTGTGCAACCATTGGTCATGGTTCCCTTCCATTTCACAACAAGCCCTTATACCTCCATCTCATCACCCCCCATCCACTATCCTACATATCTTCCCCATCACATCCCTATGGTCCATGCCTTTGGTTAAGCCTCCCCATTCCTCTTTTGCATAATTCCTATATAATCTGCCATTTTCCTCCATAATACACATCATAATCCATCATCTACCTACTCCATCTCCCTTTCATGTCATCCCTTACCAACATCTATGCGCATAATGACATTTGACATGGTCCATGCAATGACATCTATCTCTAGTGGGACTATTTCCTTTCATGCAACTAGACACTTGAGTCCCTCTTATCCATATTCCCCTATCCAAAAAGTCAAAAAAAAAAGTCAAAAAAAAAAAGATAAAAAGAAAAGAAAAGAAAAAAAGTAAAGAGAAATCCCTTCGTCCAATGGTGAAAACTTGGTAAACAGGCGCCTTGGATAAGTACCATGATGAAAACCTGGCAAACAGGCATCATGTGTAGTTTGATCTTCTATGTCACTTACACTTGGGGGCACAATGTCTTATCTATCCAACCTATCATTTTTATGTCATATCATTTCCATCCTACCTACCGTCTTTAGCCATCATACCTACCTATCATATTGGGTCCACTTATCCACTCTTCTCCTTTTGATCTTGATGAAGATATAGGGGCAAAGTGTTGAAACATGTTTTTTGGGAATCTCTTGACATACCTCATCCTATCTAAACCAATCATATCATTATCTTATTGTCATCAGCTTTGTCATGAAAAATCCTAAGTCTTGTACCTAGAATGGGGCATGTCATTCCTATGCGACATAGTCTTTGGAGATCACATCCTTGCTCTCTTATGCATACATCCATTTCATCCATTAATCCCATTTATCTCCTTGCACCTAGACTTGGCTTTCCCCTTGTCATTGGTATCTAGCACAAAGGCTACCCAAATTTTCATCCATTGACAATTCCCAAAATATTCCTCAAAAAGCCAAAAATCCAAACATGTCAAAAATCCAAAAATCATAAAATGTCAAAAAGCCAAAATCATAAAATGTCAAAAAATCCAAAACCATAAATGTCAAAAAAGCCAAAAAAAAAAAATCATAAAATTCCCTCAAAATCCAAAAATCATAAAAACTAAAAGACCAAAACATCACAAAAGTCCTAAAAAGACCAAAAATGATCATAAAATGTCTTGAAGAAAGACCTAAAAATCATAAATCGTCCCTCAAGAAAAACACAAAAAATCCAACCACCGTCAAAATCCCAAAAAATAGAGTCAAAGTCGGCCATGTCGGGCCAAATTTCCATAAGCCATTGTCGAATCCACGCTATTCCCAAGGCATTTGTTACTGTGGCAAGGGCCATCGGGCCGATGAGTCCCTCGAGACATTATTAGGTCGCAATTTTAGGTTGGTCCAAATAAAATCATGGCATTTGTCACAATTGTCACATCGGTCAAATAAGTCAGACATAGTCAAACTCGAACACAAGATAGTCATTTGAAACGTCAATGTCAAAATTGGTCAAAATTAGACAACATAAGCCAATCAATCATACAGTCAACATCAGTCAACTTGCCAAAACATATTACTCAAAACAATGTCAATCTCGTCACTCTTTGGTCCTCTTCAAGATGTGTCCTTCTTGTAGTTAGACCTCATCAAAATGTCCTTTGCCTTTTTCGTGATGTGTCCTTCCCCGACAATAGGGTCTCCCTGGCCAAACCGCTTTCAACACCGGCCAAATTGGCAAAACTCTTAAACCCACAAACCCTTATCAAATCAAACAAGACCAATCTTTAAGTAAACAAACATTGGCAAACAAAATTACATATCGCGACCTTTTCCTCGGGTCTTTCTTTTTATCTTATCTTTTGGCTATCTTGGCTATTTTGTCTTATATTTTTTACTATCTTGTCTTTTTGGTCATGTTACTAGCTACCTTGAGGATGTCCCATGAAGGATTTAGAGGTGCGATGACGTATCCTGGCCTATTTTATTTTCTTTGACTGTTGTCTGTGGGTTGTCTTGACAAAAAGATTGGGGCAACTTCGCCCTTAGTATGAGTTAAGACATTCCTTGTCTATGACTGCCTATTTTTCAAGTGGATGACCTTGCACACCTTGGTCTACGTCATACCATTGTGTTTGTTGTCTATTTGTGTCATTTTTACCGCCCAATGATGATTAAGAGCAATAAATATTAAAATTCCTATGGTAAGGTTTGAAGGATTTGGTCTAGGAACTTACATGCATCTCCTTTAGTCTTGTCATCTTCTCTCACTCGTCTCATATAGGCATTGCATCCTTATCATCATCCATATCATTTTCATTAACATTTCTTTGTCTCTTCACATTCTAGTCTTCTCATCCATTTCGAGAGCACACCCATGTTCTTGGAACCTGTCTGTCCTCTCGAGGGGGCATACCACAACCCTCCTCATCATTCTTCCTCATCTTATTTTGCACTGGGGCATATTTTTGACTTCTTTTCTTTGTCACAATGCGACATGCTACATTATGACAAAGAGGGGAAAAATGTAGACACATAAAATTGTCCTAGGCTTGCAACTCTTGATTATTCAACATTGCCCCTTTCATTCTTAATAATCAAATAACTTTTAATTATTTAATTATTTTCTAAAGTCATAATTCTTCTATTAATTAAATAATTTTAATTATTTAATTAATTCATTTTTATCTTCATTCTCTCTTGATTAATTAAATAAATTTTATTTATTTAATTACGTCACTAATTAAGTCCTTTTTCTAAAATTAAATAAATTCTTATTTATTTAATTTTATCCACCTTCCACTATAATTAAATAGTTATTTTAATTTATTTAATTATTCATTAGCCTCTCTTTCATAAATTGGGGCAATTTCTATTCATCTTCTTGAATTTTGACTAAATCATTATTTAATTCAAAATGATTCCTTTGCCTACAATTTCTCCATACTAAATAATATCTTATTATTTAATTATTAACGTCACCGAGTAAATAAATTTTATTATTTAATTTCTCCAACAACCTCTTTGTCCCTCAAGCATTCAAATTAATTTCTTATCTTTTACATCTTCATTTAATTTCGACCCTTGATTGAATTATCTTATAATTCAATCTTGGCCCTTCATCCCTATCATTTGCCCTAATTTTGACCTAACCCTAATTCTTATTGCAACATTCAATCTTGATCATTGATTCTAGGGTTTTTGTCATCTTCTCATCCTGGCCACACATTCAAAATTGCAGTTTTTATAAAATGGCAATTTTGTTCTCATTTGGCTTCCTCTTGGTCTCTTATCTCTCTGGCTCTTGGAGGCTCTCTCTCTCTCTCTCTCTATCTCATGCTCATTTTCTATCAACTCATGGTCATTGTCATTTACAGTCATTGTCATTTTAGTCTATTGTCAAGTCATTTCTTTCAATAAAATCCTTCAAAACTTGCTTTGGTCTTGTCATTTGTCATAGTTGCTCATTTGAAATCTGAGGGCATATCTATTTACAGCAAGCTAGGAGGTGTAACAAAGGTGAAGCATGGAAGATGAAGACCTAGGGTAATATTGTTCCTTTTGTTTTCATGATTATTTCCTTTGTACTTTGTTATTTCATTGGAATTTTAATGTTATTGTGCAAACCCCCTTTAACAAATCTGAGATTTTCCATTGATTACAGTAATAAAATTATTTAAGAAAAACTAAAAACTTCAAAAAAACTTAAATGTATATTATAAGCAGTGAATGGAAGATACACTATGAAGCTATGAATGTGCTCAAAATTATTGAAATAACTATGAGAATAAAATGGGTTAAAGAATACAAGCCTAGATTATTTACAAAAATCTACTTCAAGAACAAAATCTGAAAATGAATGAAAATAGGCTAGAGATTTTAGGAAATGTCAAAAGTTGAGATATTAAGTGGAAAGAAGCTAAAACAAAGCCCTCCATTAAAATAAAGATTTCTAATAAATATAATAATTCTCTCAGTTATGAAGGCCCTCTATTAAAATCAAGATTTCCAATAAATATAATAATTCTCTCAGTTATGAAGGTGCTCTCTAGGAATTTAGACACATTTTGGCTACTCCTGTCCAATCTGTCATTCATCCTATTCATAATTAGACACTTTACTTGGATGAATAGCATAAAAGAAAATTAAAGAAAGAATTTCAAGGCATGCCATTTATATCATTTTTGGAGTTTCCTTTGTGGAAAGGTGAAGTATACAAAAGTTTATTTTCTTGGGTCTCTACCACACAACGATGAGGAAGAGAAAATGAACATAAAGAAAAATATCCAAAATACTATGAAGGTCACGACCATTACAACACAGAAAGCCCTCAAAATAATGAAAATAGTAAGTTGAGAGTGCAAACTTTTACATTTTCTATAGAAAGAAAGTAACCCATCAAGATTTGTGTAGGGAGATACAAGGGTTTTTATCATATTGCCTCTACTGAGCTCAAATCAAGCCTATCCTCATAGAAATTTAAGAGATAAGAATAATGAAACTTACACAAGATTGTTGTAAAGGAGACGCCCTCCAAAGTCTTTAGAAATGACCCTCAAAGATACTCCAATGGCAGTCAAACAAAGAGGAGAGATATCAAAAAATGGTAAGCAAAGGAAATACAATAGAAAAATACCCAGTTGTGACCAAGTGAGCTTAATAAAATGCTTCAAAATGGGGAATACTTTTCAGTTTCAAAACCAAAGACTTACCTCTGCAATAAGTTTTTTTTCAGGAAAATCATCAAAAACAACATAATGAGTCACCATTCCACTCTCAAACCCTACCTAGGCATGGCAGTGTTGTGTTTTCTCCAAAAATACAAGTGAAAAATGAAATGAGATTAGAGCTCAATTTCTTTTTGATTTAGGGTTTTTTCATTACCCTAGGCCCAATGGTTTATTTTTCACATTGTATTAAAGAAAATAGGTACCTTTTTTATGATTTTTTTTAGAAAAATCAAATACCATCGCCCACTTTCCCACTTCTTTACTTCATTTGATTTTGATTTCAAAATTAAATCTCACTTTTAAATATATTATAATATTATATTTATATTATAATATAAATATTATACTATATTATATATATAATATTAGTATTTAATATATTATTATATAATATCATATTATATTATAATTTATTATTATAATATATTGTATTGTAATATAATATATTATTATTATCATATTATAATATAATACAATACACTTCCTCAATTCTTTTTTTTTAATTAACCACTTTAATATCATATTGTCTAATTTTTATGTTTGACTAATTATTTAGTCATCTTTATTTGTGTTTTGAAATGAAAGATAGCCCTAAAAATGCAATTGGATTGTTTAAATCATATTTTATTAGGGAAATTGACCAAAATTTCTCTTTGATGCATTTGACATGCTAACACAATAGGAAAATCAAACTGGCTTCAAATCATAGTTAAAAACATTAATGATTAATTAACATAATGAGTAATAAAAGTCAAAGAATGTAAATGTTAAATTTTTTAATAAAATATGTGAAGGCCTTAAAACTGCACCGAGAGCTAGTGCCTTCCACGCAATAGGTATTTTTGGTGCATCAAGCAACCTAGGGAGCCAAATGGCCCGCTTAGGTAGGGGTCCCATGAGGGGGGCTTAATCTCTATGGATTATGATCAAATTCAAAATAAAAAGGAATAGAGTAATAGACATTTATTTAGTTATTAATTTAGTTAATTATTTAGTCATTTATTTAGTCATTTTTATTTGTCTGATATTAGAGATTTATTTTGTCATTTAGTTGTGATTTTACCCGATGACCAGATTAGTCACTTATAAATGACCAAATTAGTAATTCATTTGTCAAATTCTACTAGTGTTAGTCACGTGACTAAAATTTTTAGTCACATAGTCATTTATTTGCCAAATTCTACTAGTGATTGGGAAAGGTGTTCCAAAATTTATATTGGGCATACTCACATTTGTTGTATTATTTAGGTTTTGTAGGAGAAAATGATCCCATGTATGGATTGTATAAATGTATTTTTTGATAATCAATTCATTTTTTAAGGCTTTAATAGTTTGGTTGACCTAGATCACTCATGATGTATGAATCAGGTTTATATTCCATTTTTTTCTTGTGTTTTGACCCTAATTACCTCTAAGGAATTTGAGACCAATGATGAGATGAAGGATGAAAGGGGTGAATTGTATGGGTGTTGAACTTTTACGAACTTTGGATCAATGCTAGACTTTAGGATTTGATTTTGATTGGTTTGATTTTGATAATGA
>VDFB02053870.1:0-20640 GCA_007258455.2 Sequoia sempervirens | reverse complement strand
TAGATCCTCAATCCACCACCCCACAACAAATCTTCAATAGGACTTTACGAATTCCAATGACCTCACATGGATCAAATCTCCCTTTGATACCAATCTGGCACAACCACGGTAGGAGTGTCCTCAAAAAGAACAATCTGAACTGTGCAACAAGAGTAACACAACGAAAGCAACACTAAATATGGAGGCAAATGCAAATGCAAATATTCTCATTAACATAAATCTCAATTAAATTTGGCTACAACGGCCGGGCTTATACTCGTTTGGCTCAAGACTTTGATAAAACTATTTCAGCCAACATTCTAACATGTTCCTATATGCAAGCAAAATCTTATAGATTATATCTATATTAATCTACTCAATCAACTACTGCCATCCAAATGATCGATTACAATATTTTATATCATATCCACGATTCTAGAATCATTTGCATCGGCCAAAGATCATCACAATATCCAAGGAAAGAAAATGTAAAGTGTGCATGAATGGGTCAGCCTCAATTTGAATTACTCTTCAACATGTGCATAAGATGAAGTGTGGACCTATAATGAAGGTCAAGGACACACCATAGAACAATTAAAATCACACCGTTAAGATTCGCAAGTCAGAGGAATGTTCCACATCGATCAAACCGGCAGAAAAGTTTGAAATTATTCTAGTGCCGGTTCAAGAAACTGCCATGAGATCCAAAAGTGATAAATTTTCGGGTTAAGATCCAATCATGGTAAAATATTGGAACAAGGAAAATGAACATGTCAATGATGTACACAAAGATCCACAGGGTCTAGTGAGCAAAGATGACGAATCCACCAACATGAACTGAGCAAGAATGGAAAAAGAATAAAACTGAAAGAAAATATTTTTGGTTGATGCAAGATTTCCAAGAACCAAGGATGCTCTTGCATCAATTTCTTTCTTCCATGCACCTATTTGCAAGATTGTTGGTTTTTTAGTAAACAAAAACTAAACTTCTTTTTCACATTTTCTAGAAATCTTTGGGATCTCTTCATAAGCTGGTCGATTCTCTTTAAGACAACTCTTTCTTGATTGCATTTGAAAGATAGTGCCAACAGTTATGATTTGGAATATATGGTGGGAGACGAATACGAGAATATTTACAAAAGAAAGCTCAATGGTTGAGAAAATTCAAGTAAAATAGAGAAAGTAATCCCTGAGGTGGTAAATTCATATGTAAAAAATCATAAAAATATTTCTTCCCTTTTCACTAATTGAGATAATGAAATTTTGAAATAGTGGAAATTCACCATGTAACCATTCAAAGGCAGCTTGCATCAACCTTTCAAGAAAAAAGTAGATAGAAATAGTATAAAATGGCTTCCTCCACAACTAGCTTTTTGCAAATTGAATTTTTATGGTGCGTCAAGGGGTAACCTAGGGTTATCAAGTGTAGAAATTTGCATTCATAATTTTGTGGGTGCACTATTAGCAGTTAAATCTATCTATCTACCTAGTGCACAAACAACTTAGTAGAGGCTCAGGCTTTGTTGCATGATTTGAACTTAACACTTAGACTTGGTATTCAAAAAATTCATGTTGAAGGTGACTCCTTAGTAATTATAAATTCATGTAAAGAGAAGCAAATTTAGAATTGACAACTCAGATACATCCTACAAAAAATTTGGTTGTCATTTGCAAATTTCCAATCAATATTGATATCACATACTTACCATGAGGGCAACTAGTTGGTAGACCATTTTGCAATTATGGGTTGTGAGAATTAGGTTTTTTAATCAACAAAAGGAAGTAACATCATCTCTTCATATCCTAAATTGGAAACTATACTAGCAATAAAAACTATGAAGTAGATCAAACAATATGATCAGGTGAACATGGAGTATCTTATACTTCGGTGGGAAGCTAGTAAACATGTGTTGCAAACAAGGGTTGAAATAGAAATATTGCTTATGCCATGAAGTATATAAATCAGAGTAAGCATATTCTTGCTTCTAATTTGGACATTATTAAACACATGTCATATTAAGGTTAAATGATAGAATATTGGGTATTGGTTAGTTTAAGGCACATCAAATATGAATTCGTAGAATGCGAATTGTACCTATGTGCCCCAAGAGTAAATTTTGCACAAGTCATCAAGCTGGATAAATTTTATGAAGTATTGATAAGATATTGCAAGGTCATCATAGCAATGCTAGGTAATTGGGGTTTACTTATACTAACATGTGCATTGCAGGTACTGAAGAGTCATCATTTAAGAGGGTGTGTTCAACTTGATGCAATTTTAAAGTCACTTAAAATATTTCACTTGTGTTGATTTTACTAGAGGATCATGTCAAATTTTTGACATGCAATAATGTGACAAATTTAATTAAAATTGTAGCACATAGTAAATGACCATTAGGTACCCTTATCAGTAGTGTATTTTAAAAAAACTATCTCATTGTCTTTGCTTTCATAAGTTTGCAAGCTTTTCTCTATGCAGAATTGGGCAAGGAAGAGATAGTTGAAGGGGTGAATTTCTTCTTCTAGTTTATGTTATAGGTTTAAATGGAGTTTAAGTCGTTGAATTTTTGTGTGTCAATGCCTATGCAAGGATGGGAGAGGCCGTTTGAAGAATTTCTCACACATGAATATTTGGAAATAATCTTTAATGTGGATTTATCGTGGGTTGAAGATAGTGTGTAGATGGATTTAGGGATTGAAATCACTAGTCCAAAATCAAGAAGGGTTCTCTTCCCATCGTAGATTCTTTCCATGTTCCTCTCAAATATAATTGATTTGCTTTAGTCTCTTAATGAATTGGAGGAAATTGCAAATAAATATGTCAAGGAAAGGTTTCTAGTGGATACTTCTCTTTTGAAAGGTGTTCAAAGTATGATGTTTGCAAAGGGAAATGCTTCATTAGGGTCTCCCTCAAAATTTCTTCAAACAATGCTAGGGTTTCCTACAAGTTTATGATGGCATAAAATCAACACTTGAGAAAAAGACTGACATGGTTCTTTTAAGGGGGTTGTAGATATATTCAAACTATCTCTTCCCCAACATGGAAATCAACATTAAAGAGAAATAATATGCTATTGCATTTTTGAGAGACCACAATCTCCATCCTCTACTAAATGTCTTGCTAGTAATTCACTGTCGTTGGTTACTCTTGACTTGAATGTTGCCCTCATGCAACTTAATGTTTATGTTGAAGAAGGTCAGGGAAAGAATTCCATTTATTCTGGGTGTACGAAAGAATGAACAATGTTTCTGCAACAATCAAATTTTGAAGGCTCAAAAGCATGCAAATAGGGAAAATATGCAAGTATACATTTTGGGTTTTTGGTATGCTTTTTTCTTGAATGAAATAGTCCTATCAACTGTTATTGTATACTATTAGAGGTAACTAGATTTATTTGTATGACAACAAAATATATTTTTGTTTTTGTAAAACCTGAAGCCAATCTTTCTTTTGATAGTGAAATGACTATTGTAAATCTCTATATTTTTTATGATATATAATATATACAGACTCTAAGCATTTTACCTAAAAAAATATAAATAGCATATTTTGTTAAGAAAAAGGCTTATTCTTGTATATAATATATTATATAATGTAAATATTTGCAATATTCATTTAGCCATTAAAGATTGGCGTCAACTTTCTAGGAAGCCAAATTTTTTTTTTGCTACCATGCTGATAAAAAAATAGTTTTGCTTTGGCAGTTTACAGAATAGTTGCAAGCATTGTTTGGCATAATAAAAAACATACAAAAATACCCAGGATTTAGCTTTGCATATTTCCCTATCAACAAACTAAAACTTCAAAATTTTATTGTTGCAACATCATTGATCATTCTTCCATGCTCCCTAAACCAACTGAGTTTCCAGCTTGACTTTCTTCATCATCATTGTTAATTTACACCATAGGAACTCAAATTAGGTTTAGCCAATAGCAGTGAATTTACTAGCAACACATTTAATGGCTGATGAAGATCATGGTCCTCAGGAATGCAATGGCATAGTATTTTTCTTTGATATTGATTTCCATGTTAGGGAAAATACAACTCAAGCATTTTTGTAACCCTCTTAAAAGCACCCATTCACTCTTTTGTTCAAAAACTGATTTTATGGCCTCATAGACCTCTAGAAAACCCCAAAGTTGCTTGAGGATTTTTTTGGGAATTACCCCCAATGACACCTTTCCCCTTACAAACATCATACTCTTGAACACCTTTCAAAAGAGCATTATCTAGAACAAATATTTTCTTAACATATTTATTAATAATTTCTTCTAATTCATTTGAAGGCAGAGAAAATCCATTAATTTAGAAGGAAAATGGAAAAAATACGAAAGAACCCTTACGGTTTTGGGCTGATTCAAATCCTAAGCTGAGCACCTTTGTCTTCCCAGAAATCCCATTAGATATGATTGTCCAGTGATGGGTGTGTGAAAACCTTTGAATAGTTGCTCCCACATACTTGCATAGGCATTGGCATGTAGAAAGTTCCATGGCTTGAATTCATTAAACCTTCAACATGTAGATTGGAAAGTTCTCACCCCTTTTTCTATCTCTACCTTAAACTCTTCAAAATTAAAGGCTTCCATACTTATGAGGAAGGTGTGGCTTTTCAAAATACATTGCCATTAAAGGTAGCAAATGACCATACTAGAATTTTACAAACTTAATTACTCTTGTCATCATTCCATGCCAAAAATTGCTTGTGATCTTCATTTGGAAAAATGAGAACATCTCATTACGGTACCCTTTTTGTTTGTCGGTGATGTCACCATGATATGAGTTTGCAAGCTGCAAAATCAAGATTGAAGTTACTACAGTATTCTCAATGTTGAATCGATATTTACTTACATCCTTCAATATTTTGATCATTGTTCTTGATGATCTCATGCTCACGGTTTTGGGAAAAAAGGTTTATAGGTGTCAGAGCTTGTTCGCCTGGTCTCTATTCATTTATCCTTTTCAAAATTTTTCATTGGTGTTTCGAATATATGTTTTGAACACCATCGGCTGACTGATAGGTGTATTATGTAAAATTAACCTTTGCTATTGGGAATTTGTGTGACCTATTTTAAGTCTGTGCCAACTTGTTGAAGCATGTGTATTATCTTTTACATAGCTTGATGATGACAGTTGATATTTTGTAAATAAGAAGTGCATCTAATTAGGCTGCCCTAATTGATGCTTGTGAAAGAGATTGGGTATATTTAACAAACAGCTTTTTGGAGAAGATGTATGCGAGTGTGTGATGATGTGAAGTATTGTGAACATAATGAAGTGTGTCAAGTCCGTCTATTGAGCTCTATTTGGAATTGAATCTACTTAATAGGTACTCTCGATTCATTTTCTGGCTGAATCCATTCCAATCATTGTAATTCTATAGGTAGTGGCCTTTGTCTAGGCGGTGAGTCGTGGTAGTGGGCCACTGACTTTGTAATATTCTATAGCGGGAGATTGTATACAATATTGTGTGAGCAACACCTATAGTTTTTTCCCTTTTAGGTTTCCTGTAAAAATATTAGTGTTAATATATTTATATTATACTTTTATTTATTTTTATTGTGTTTTTAGAATAATTGGATGGTATACGTCAGAGAAAATTTAAGAATATGTTAATTCACACCCCTCTTGAAGTATCTTGTATCTTTTATGAGATCCTCAACAGTGTCGATGCAAGTGAAATAGATTGATGACGAAATTTATTATTAAGTTGAGGAAACATTCCTTAATGGTAAAACTTTTAGTACCTACATCACACATGCTATTATAAAATAACCCAATTTCTTCACATTGCTATGATGGCCTTTCAATGTCTTATCAATCCTTCACAAGCTTTATTCCATTTGATAGCATGTGTGAAATTTACATTTGAAGCTTCAATGTATCATTCTCATTATACTAATTCAGATTTTTTGCCTCATAATCTGAACTTTACTTGAGTTTGTTGTACAACCTTAATTTGGCATATGTATAATGATGTCAACACTTTCAAGATAGTGCATATAAATATTTTTTGTCATGGCCACTATAAATTATTTTTCATTAGACACAAATCTGACTTTAAATGTGATGAGCTAGTGGAAGGAAATACTTACATAGGTTTAAAGGTTTCACATTATAATTGATATTCCTATTACAGTTGATTTCTAACTTGTTACTAAAAAACAGCTTGTTTCCTATTCTCCTTAACAAATTGCTACATCTAATTCATAGCTTCCCTTGTTTGTAATGTCCCCATTTTTTCCATATGCTCATTTGTACCTTATAGCCTATTTCTAGAAACCTGTGGGCTTGTAAGAGGTAAAATTAGGGTTTCCTATTTTATGGGAGGTTTCTAATGCAATTTTGAAGGTTTGCATGTGAGAGTTTCTAATGCATGTCTGTGGAGTTTTTTGGGTTTTGGAGGGTTTCAAAATGGTGTAACATGCATCTTCATCTAACAAACTTTCCCAACACTTGCTATTTTTAGCTAGCATGTTGGAGCTTCGAGATTTGGTTTGTTGATTCTTTCTAGGTTTTCAGAGAGCTTCACAATGATATGACATGCAAATGAATTAAGTAACTTTTCATAATTTACTATTTTTAGTAAGTTCTATTTCTAACAGTGCCATCTTGGGCAATAGCGTCAACAATCAGTTTAATTTCCATTTTGGGTAGTGTAGTTCAGAGCATATTTGGCTTTTAACATTGTGAGGCCCATTTTAGTAAAATGATTTATTTAATTTATTTAATATTTAATATCATTTTGGGACCTTGGCCTAACAAAATGACTTAAATTTGTTTTAAAAGGTGGGCTTTGAGGGGTGGATGCCTCATGTGAGGTAACTGAATATTTTAAAATGTTTATTAAGTCCTCATGAGCCTTGGATGCCTAGTAGAGGGAGAATAAATGATATTTCAAAAAGTAAAACATTTGAAGAATGTCTTGGGTGTCCCTTCTTGGAGGGAAAAAATGGAAGTTGAGAGGTCATTTCAGAATATTTTTTATATGAGGCCTTGCTCATTCATTCAACATCTATTGTCTACTACATCGAATTGCTACCAAAATGGCTCCAAGTTTATGGCTTAGAGGAACGCATACCTCCTAGCAAAATTCAAGGTTTTAGTTTCGTGTTTGAGAGATAACACCTAGCTGGATACAAGGTTGCTTCTCATCTAGAGTTAGCAAATTGAGCATCAATGTTACAAGTTTTGGAGTTATTTTCTACATTTAATGTTTTTGGTTCATCCATGGCTGAAGGTGATTTTTAATCATAGCTGATTGTATGATTTTAATTTGCTTATGGGTATTAGCTCAATCGATTCCTATGCTTTAGGCATCCCTATTTGTATAGTTTCAAATTTTATCTTACAACATTTATTTTCCTAGAGAGTGTTGGAAAAATTAAGAACATATCATTTTTTTACTTTTTGTTTGTCATTGATGTTACCATGATATACGAGTTGCAACTGCAAAGATCAAGACTAAAGTTTCTCTAGTATTCTAGTCCAGTATGTGAATTGGTATTTTGCTTAAATCCTCTAGTATTTTGATTTGCATTTGTTTTTTGGTTTTGGGAAATGGTTTGCAGATGTTGGGAGCACATACATTAAAGATTTCACGTATCTAGTGCCTGTATATAATGTTTTTTCTTTTTGGTTTGAAGTATATTCTAGGTCGACTTCTTTTATAAATTATGTAAAGGTGAAAATAGGTTTTGTTATGTAGATATATGTGCGACCTATTTTAGGTCTCTGATGACTTGTTGAAGCATGTGGGTTATCGTTTTCAAAGCTTAAGGCTGACTAATAATATGAAGTGCATCTAATTAGGCCAACCTAATCAATGCTTGCAAAGAGATGGGGTATATATAATAGATAGTTTTTGAAGAAGTGTTGTGGTGAAGTGAAGTAGTGCATACATAATGAAATGTGTTAAGTCTATTTATTGAGCCTTATTTGGAACTAAATATGTACTCATTAGGTGCACTCTGTCAGTTCATTTTTGGTCTGGAAGCCATTTTTGTCATTGTAAATTTTGTAGGAAGTGATCCTTTGTTTCTAAATAGTGAGTCTTGGCAGTGAGCCACCCATTTTTTATAATATTCTATAACTAGTTATATAATATTGTGAGCCAACACTCACCGTGGTTTTTCCCATTTGGGTTTTCCACATAAAAATCCTGGTGTTCTTGTTCTTGATCTTATGCTCTTGTCAATGCTTTTTATTTATTGTTTCTACTATGGTTGCATTGGAATAATTAGGTAGGTATCTAATAAAAAATTGCAAGATCACGTTTACCCCTAAATTATCTTAGATCATTAACAATTGATATCGGGCTTGGTTCTCTGGTTAAGCCCCTAACGGCTTGAGAAATCCCGAAGATGGAAAAATGGATAGAAAGAGAGGACTGGGCTTCTCTTGAGGATCTTGATAAATTGAAAGAAAACAAAGATCTAAAGAGAATCTTGAAAGTCAAATAATTTATGTCGAGAAGCAAGACAATTGAAAAATTCAAAGACAAACATAAAGAATCTTCAATCCGATTGAAAAAGGCTAATGAAGATATTTTTGGTCTAAAAGTACAAGTGGAAGAGAAGAAAAGAATTGAAGAGTGTTTAAACAAGTTGGTACAAAGAAAGTCTGAAGATTGCACCAAGATTGAACAAGAAATTGTGAATCTGAAAGTGGATCTGGAGAAGGTGAAACTCTGTGAAAACAATTTCAAATCTAGCTTAGAAAGGCTTGATGAATTATTTGCAGGATAGAAACCAAGTAAAGATAAAGGTGGTCTAGGGAATGATGCAGGTGAAAGTTCTAAGACTGTGAACAATCAGAAGACTTTGAATAAAGGTAAGCAGAAAGAAAATTCAAAGAACTCTACTAGGAGAGCTCTAGTGAGACAGCCTAATGCACAAAGGTATTCTTCTTTTAATGGCACTTGTTTTTCATGCAATAGATTTGGTCACAAGGAAACTAAATATAGAAGTAGGATGAATCAATTCCCTGGTCCTTTCTCTAGTCAATGTTTTGCATGCAAAAGAACTAGACATAGAGCAAGTGAATGTTGGACCATGATGATGAATCAGTTTAATGTAAGAGGAATGATTTAGTCCTTCAATGGATATTGCTACACCTACAACAAGTATGGACATAAATCTAATCAAAGGAATATTGTTCTCTATAACTGCAACAAATCGAGACATGTTTCAAGATTCTATAGAACCAAGAAGAGTAAGGAAACCAGTCCGATAGAAAACAATGAATCTGTGAAGAAGGTTGAAAAAGATGAGATTAAGGAAGAGATGAGCAATATTTTAAGAAAGAAAGAAGAACTAGAGACAATTGATGAGTTTGTGCTCTCATTCGGTATTGACAATTTATTCTTTAACTAGACCTAGCAAGGTCGTAGGGGAGCTTTATTAGAAAATTGTAAGAACCCCCTAGATAAATGGCATGTCGGGAGAAATTTGTAAGGAAGATGAGTGAAGAATTAGGTTTTAGGTTTTGAAAAGAACACTAGAAATATAGAGGATGAGTTAACTGCAGACAAATTAGGGTTGCTCTGTGGTGAAAAACCTTTTAGTAGCTTTTTGAAATATGTTGCATTTAATAATAGTTAAAATCAATATTTTATAAAGAACATGATCAAGGAATTTTTTTCATTTGGAGAAATTGAAGAACTTTTGGAGCATTCTTGAAGAAAATTGGAGTTTGAGCTATAGAAACCCTAGATACAGTTCTATGTGTAGAAAAAGGTATTTATATCTTCTGAACAGTTGTGCTTTTGATTCGGCTAAGTTGTTTGAATTGAACCTATAAAATGGAAACCCCCATAGTTTTGAAAATATCAGGTGAGGCCCTCTTATAGAAAGTACTCTTTGAAATTTTTGAAAGATGATCCCATGGGCGCATTTTGTCAATTCCACATGGTGTAATGCCAATCGATGATACTAGGATGATGATTTGGGTAAAATTTGAAGAATACAATCATGCAAAGCTAATTGACATTTGGTGAGATGAGCTTACTAGTGATGACTTCAGGGTAAAACCTAGGTATTTGAATGTGGTTGATAAAAGGTTGGACGTCTAAAAAAACTTCCGTAATTTTAGCTTTGATGGAAAATTCATGAAGTGAGGCCCAACCCTATGCTAGATCTAGTAATTGGATTATTTTTAGTTTTGTTATTGTCTATGCCTATTGATACCATTGATGATAGGATATTTAAATGTTTAAGTCCATATGATGATTTGATTTTGATTTTGCTACATGTTGAGTAATTTGGTTGTGATGATTGATCTAATTTTATGCCGGTTATTGAGTTTGTTTAATTTGACTATGAAAAATTAATGATGAATGAAGGAAACAAGTGGTGTGAACCAATCATTTTTCAATTGGTTGAGTATGAAAATTATTGTTAATGAAAGGATAAGATAGATGGTTAATAATTTTTCAGTTATGTTATTGGATCTTTATTCTATGTGAATTATGAAACTTGTGTGAATGCAATGGTTTGGTTTTTATATGAATATGATTTACTTGGTTGGATTAATGTGTGCATTGAGTGTGCAAGTACACTTTCCATGGCCAATGGAAATAGGAGGTGACCCTTGGGAACCCTAAGTAATTTAACTAGTGAAACTGAACTATAGTCCATTTGGAGGGACTATAGTTTTGTTCTATGATGTATTTTATTTGTGATGTAAATTGTGATGTATGTAAATTGATTTTTATTGCCATGTCAATCCACCTAGGAGATGAGTTGTCCATCCAAGTGGACAAAATTGGATTTGAACTTTTAGAAATTTTTTTGGGATTGAAAATTAATTTTTTTTAAGTGTTATTATGGGTTTAAGGTCCCTAGGGTAGGTACCTTTTTAGCTTAGAATATTGGGTCAATCTCAAGACTGGACACTCTTTTTGAGGCCTTAAAGAGGTTTGACGAAAATAAGGTTTTGGGAAGTGGGATGAGAACTAGTCTCTTTCCATCCAAACTTCTCCAAGATGCCTTGAAAGACTTCCAATTTCTCACACGTGTTAGAGCACATGGGTGTGTGTGCCTATGAGAGTGAATGGGAGGTTGACAAATGTCAGCTCCCTATTCAAAGGAAATCAAACTTGAGTTCCTATAAAACAAACTCAAAACAAGCATTATGGGATTCTTTTGGTATTCTTGATTTTGGTTGAATTTTGAGGTGGGTGAGGAGTTTTGAAGAAAAATCTTGGAAGAGGAGTTGTGTGGATCCTCAACCCATTCTTCCCTAAGCTAGGTTTTGAGGTAGATTCACCACTCTTTTTGTTTCTCTATGTTTCTATTTGAAATATTACATGTGTATGTAAAAATGTTCTTAGTATTTGATCTCTTGTGTTTGCTTTTATGCTTATTTCAAAATGCTTTTGGTTCTTGTTTTCTTGTGTTTTTGAATGTGGTTTATGTGATGGGAAAAGGGTTGAATAGGGATAGGCTCACCCAAAATTTGGGTAGAGCATCCCTCATTGGGGATGGTATGGAGTAGGAACCTCCATGGGGAAGTTTAATTCCTCCTTAAGAGAAGAGGTTCAAAAAGGGTATGAATACCCATATGTAATTGTGAAATGGTAGAAATGGTTTTGGTGGTATGGGTTTTGGAGAAAGAGAAGATATTAAAGAAGGTTTGCACATGAAATGATGAAAGTATGATATTGACTTGCTCTTGTTTCTATTATTATAAGTCCCCATATGGAGTGCATAGTCCACCCTTATCCCCTCTTTGGATTCTTGATGGAATCCTAAAGTTATGTGAAAATCCCTTTGGTGGGTGTGAAAATATTCTTGTTGTATCATGTGTGCATAAACATTGTTTTGCTTGGTGTTGTTTGTACCCGGTTCCCTTGGTTGCCTCCTAGCTCGGGGGTGGTTGGTTTTCCAACCAAAGGTTGGGAGGTGAGCTTCACCTTGGCTATGGAGAATATGTTTGTTCCTTGTGTAGGGATATAAAGGTTTGGAAAGCTACATTTTGGGAACCTCCCTCCTCTTTAAATGGTGTTAGCATACTAAACTATGTAACTATTCATGTGGAAAGCTTCTGAAGGTTATTATAAATATGTATGTTTAGGAGAAGCTATTTTAATTTCATCTTGAAAGTAATGTTAAGTAAGGGAAAATTTGTGTTGTACTATTAAGTTTGTAGATTAATAAAAACATGAAAATATCCCTCATAGATAAATTTATTTCATTTTATTACTAAAGAACAATATATAGACTTATTTGAGAAAAGGAAATGTCTTTGGTTAAAAAAAAAAATCCTTTTATTGTTAATATGGAGAATATGTAAGTTTTTTTCTGAAAATAATATACATCATCTCTAGTTATAGATCTTTGTATATTAGTAATGAATACATTTGTCTATGTATATTGTATTTAGATTTAAAGTATTTTTATTTGCTGAAATCAAAAGAGGATTTTATGCAGCCTTATAAATTATTTTGTTACTGAGATGAATGGATGAACATCTATTTATATACAATAGTTTCTTTTGTTTCTATCATGCCGATCCTTAAGGTAAATGAAAGAAAAATAAAATAAAATAAAAGAAAAAGAAAAAAGAAAAGAAAAGAAAGTAACAGCATGTATAAGATTAGCATTATTATTTTCCAAATGAATGTACAATGAAATATATTGCTTTATATTTATTTATATATGGAAGCATGAATATTGTTTTCCTCTGGAAAAATATATACAAGATTTAGTGTTGTAGAACATAATCTGTATGAAGCAAATATATTCATGTAAGCCAAGTTTCACCATTGTATTAGATAACTCTATGTAAATAAGCAAATACTTTGAAGCAGATGAATTGGTAGCATTACAGAAGAAAAAGAAAAAAAAATAGTTACGATATCTCATGAATAAAATAAGATAAAGATGATAGAAAATATAAAGTTAAAAGATAGTATAAACATTTTTTTTCATAAGCCCACTTGCAGTACTGAATCACTCCTCCTGGTTACGATGCCTCCAATTCCTCTGCTGCTAAATATCTCTTGAAACAACCTATTCCCTGTGCAAGGAGTAAAAGAAAATAATGCAATAGAGGATCATAACTACAACTATGAGCAGTTTTAGTTGAATCTGAGTATATAAAATCTTCTTTTCTTACCACTCTCAGGTGTTCATGACTACTATAGGAAGGGGTGGACTGCGACCTATCACAGAAGTATCAAGTCCTCCCTAATTAATCTCTAAGCTCTTTCTCTCATCTCTTGCCATCGTGCCCCTTAGGTTTTGAGTCAGTTGTTAGCTAGAAGAGGCTTGGATGTGGAAATATATTCCAATGGAGCTAGGTATCCTTGGTATACATGCCGTCATCACTTTCACATACGTTCTTAGCTTTAAACCATACCTTTCAAGTTTTGTGGGTGGCTACCATGGGAAAACTTACTATTTCAGCATATAATAAGAGCCTTGCAGTCCTTAAGACTCCTACAGTGGTGAGGAATGAGAAAATATATTGCCTCGGCACTGCCTCATGACAATGGTCGGGTGATAGTAGAAGTTGGTGTAGCGTGTGTCTCTATTGAATTTATCCTCATCTTTTATGTTAGATAATAGCAATATTTTAGGAAGATTATGGGGGCCATACTCATAAGTCTAGAAGATAATATGGTGCAGATTTGTAAACTTTGTTGTCACCATACCCTCTATACATGTTGCCTACATGCCTCACCCTCCTCTGCAATTTAGGAGAAAGAGAGGACCAACGATAGGGCATACAATGGCTACAAATATCTAGGAAGATTTGGGGAAGCACAAAACTTATTTTATAGGGTGGAGTGTTAATCCGTCACTATACAATGGATGAAATCCTTGAGTGAATGAAGCTGCCTAGCATGAAAGTTAAATTTAATTTTCCTTGGGCTCTATGCAGAAAATGTGAGTTGAAGGCTTGGCACATTAGCTGGTTGTAAAATTCAGTTTGTAGGAGAGTCTCGATACTATCCCAACAAAAATAATTAAATAAATAAAATTCAAATTTCATCAAGTGTCTTTTCACCCGTAGGATATAATGGAAGTCAATACAGGTAGGCATGGACATTGTGCTAAGAAGTCTTCAAAATAACTGCCACATATTACATGGAGATGGTTGTATATCCAACCAAATTTATACATTGCCAAAATAAATTTATGCATCTGTGAGTATGCATCACCCAAGTAATCCTTGTATGGGCTAGCAAATCATAAATCCTCAGAGGATATTTTAGATAATAACATCATCCATATTTCTGATAGTGAATAGCATGAGCTGGTAGAATTGCAGATTCTATGTGTACACCAAAGCCTTCATGCCTTTAATATCTTGTATAAATGTTGGTTTATTACTCCTTATTAAGCTACTTATTAGAAACTATGATGTTATTATATCAAACAATAAAGTAAACAATGCAGAGGCTATGTATACAGTTGTAAGGATTGTGCTTATAGTGGAAAACCTTCTATTTGTCATCATTAACAGTGAGCTTAACGCAAGAAGGTTGTATCAAGGGGATATGGGTCAATATTAATAATATGTATAATTAGCATAATGTAACATTGATATGAATGTAAATCTTAGCTAAGAAATACAAATGTGTATATAACAATTCGTTATTCAAGATATTATTTGATACCTATAGTAAGTATAAAGTTTTACTATCCTCTCATGCCCACGTGTATGGTGTTGTAGAGGAAATAATAATAATAATAATAAGGTTCTAAAACTTTACGTATAAATAATTATCTTATAAAGGGGAGACAATGGTAAATGAGAGTCTTTAACTCTCTTTATTTATATAGATTGCTTGGGCATTTCTTTTTATATGTCTACTTTTGTTCTTATAAAAGTCTCTTTAAAAGTAAAGGAATGTAGATTTAGATTTTATATAAATGAGATAAAATCTGAAGTTTAATTATGGTTCTCTTTTAGTGAATGAAATAAATAAAATAAGAAATTTAGATTATTTATATATATATACAATGATTTTTATAATAAGAGTAATTTGTAACGAATAAAGTATTTATGTTTTTATAAATACTTATTTATTTATATCTAAATAATAAATTATTATTGTTCGAGAATAAAAGGTCTAATAAATTAATATGTATACAAAAGCGCTTAATTTTTACAAATAAAAATATATATTGATTGTAATAGTATATAGGTTAGGAATTAAATAAAAGAGAAAAGAGCTAGTAGATGTGCATTTGTTTATGTTTATGTTTAGGAATATAGCGTAGGACTCAGTCGCTTATTATCCAAGGGGGTAGGTAACTGGGGGTCCACATCAGCAATGAGATCAATGATTAAATTCATTTGTCATTAATCCATCTACTCTTGCTTTTCACATCTCTATTAGAATAGTAAGTAGGTTCAAAACCTAACATTGTAAAAATGAGTTCAAGGCAAGTTAGTATAACAATAGAATAATGTATATAAATATTATGTTAAAGATTCAATGGCTAAGACTACCATATTCCCTCCCTTGGAGATTAATCTTCTAAAACGTTTTGGTTGGCTTGATCAACCTTATTAATCATAAAGGTTTTCTTTAATTCAATGATAGTTAGTTGAAGGTAAACTTTGGAGTGTAATGTTAGAAGGTTAGAGATTTTGTTTCTAGTTAAGTGAATACATCATATATTCATGTCCTCCCACCTAGTGACTTTCCCTTGAGTTAGTTTATTTTATTTTCTTTTATTCCATCGAGCTACTCCTCGAAGGGATAGTTTTTCCCACCTAAGACTCTTATTGGATAACTCTACATAACCACACTCACTCCCTTCCCCACTCCCCGCACTCGAGCGATGAATGGGTGGTGATGCACATTCATGGGGTCACCTGACGCATATAGTTTGTGTCCATGTGGGGAATGGTTGATAATGGTAGTGTTTATGCATGATGATTCGAAAAAAGAAAAAAATAGTATTGTTTTTTTGGGAATTACATGAAGTCAGTTTGAGTAGAATTCATGACAATTTTTTGTGGACTGACCGGCTGGATCTTATAACAAAGGAGGTAATTAGGGCCATTACTGGGTTATGGGAAAAACATAAAGCACCCATTCTAAAATCTATAAAGAATGAGGTTGTAGAAGAAATTATAGGATCCAATTATGATAAAAGATCTCTAACAATTTTTTTTTACTAATCTAGTAGTAAAGTATGCATCTCTCATGATAGGTCATAAGATAGATTTCACAAATAGGGAGAATTATGTTTTGACCACAATAATCTATACTGGCTTTAATATGGTAGTTAAAGGTGTAGATTATAATCTCTGTGAGCTTCTTTGATTGTAATTTTTAGAGAACATAAAGCAAACAAAGGAAAAGAAGTATGCCTTTAAGTTTGGTTCATTGTTCATATGTTTATTGTTTTACTTCATTAAGAGGCTTCTGGGAAAAAGTGAATAAGTATTCTAGAACCCATCCAGACTAGTGGGACATCAAATTTTTGATCACATGCATAATCTTAGAAATTTGAACACTCAAGAGGATTCCCTAACAACATTCTTTGTGTATTCAAAATAAATATGAATGAAAGGGCTAGAATTTTGAGAAAAATTGTGGAGTAGTATAAGAATGATATCATATTCCATGTCTCCATTTATGAATACATGATTGAGGCTGTAAAACTTCAAACTATTTGGATTCAACCTCTAGGATATGAGACAAAAAAAGAAGAAGTAAAGGTTATGTGCAAATACTACTAAAGAATCCAAAAGATCCCAATGAACCTAGAATTGGGACATATGTTGAAAAATATATGGAAATTCATATGGAACAACAAAAGCCTAAGATTAGGAAGAAAGTGTAGAAAAAACTTAAAGATGCTGGTTTCACTGATGAGTTGGAAGAGCTAGGGGAGAACAAATAAAGAAGAATCATCTGGTCCTCAGAGATTTGAAAGGAATACCCCTGCAAAATCCTCCATAGTCTCTGTAGCAAAGAATGAATCTAGTACTATTGATAAGGGTAAGGGTCATGTTTGCTATGGACCATCTACAAGATCTAGGAAGAGGAAAGAGACTCCTCTAGTAGCCCCTACAAAGAGAGGAAGGAAAGAGAATGTAATGAGAGAGAAGACTGCAAGTGTTATAGATGACTAGGATGAAGAAGAAGAAGATCCCGAAGCAAAAATTGTAAGTAGAAGAAGAGGAGGTTTACCCTCTGGTGAAGGTGCATCTACAGATATTGTTGGTTCTAAAATAGTATGCATTGTGTCATCACCTAAAGATGAAGAGAATGAGTTCAGTATACATGTGCACACCAAGCCTAAATCAAAGAAGGCTAAGGTAGCTGATGAGACCCTTGCAGACTAGAAGGATGAACAAGATGTTTGGGTAAGTTTTGGCCCCTAGTATAAACTTGAGCCAACTCTTAATGCTTTGTTGACTTTTGAGAACATGCTCCAACCCTCAACTGAATTCTATGATAAATTTGGAGAAGAAGATAAGAAAACATTGCTTTTGGTTGTTATTTATTATGTTATTGTCTTAGAGGTCAAATGGGATAATATCAAGAAAGATGTTCCTAAAAGCATGTGGGATGATCTTATGAAAAGGAGATCTAAGGTCATTGTATTTGAAGAAAAGATTAGAAATGCAACATATAGTAAGATTAGGTCTTCCTTGACCCTTGATGATGTGGAATCTCTAAAGAAAATATATACTGGAATGTTTTAGATGAAGAGTAGAGTGAATATGTTGACGACAAGAAATAAGAAATTGACAAAGTAAGAAAGGAAACAACAAAGGTAATCTAGGAAACTGTAGAAAAGTATGGTATGCTCAAAACCAATGATGATGCTGCTACTGAGAATGCTGATGAAAATTCTCCTCTAGATATAGGTAATGAAGACATTCCCGATAATTTTAATGTTGAAATTAATATTGGTGATGAAGTTAATGAACATAATGAGGGAGAAGATGAGCCTGAGATGCATAATGATGCTCCTCTGGAGCATACTGAAGAAGAAAAAGGAAAAGAAGAGCAAGGTAATGATGAAGAAAATAATGGCAATATTGAAGACGATGGACAAGGCAATAAAGAAGGTCAAAACAATCCTAAGGAAGAGGACAACAGTGAAAAAGATAATGATAATGATAAAGATAAAGATGAAGATGAAGGTGAAAATGATGAAAAGAAAGAGGAAGAAAAAGAAGAGGTAGTAGAGGAAGATAAAGAAAAAGAAAATGGATAGAAAGAAAAGATAGTTGTGGAATCCTCGAGGAAAAATGAAGAAAAATAGATTGTAAAATATTTGAAGCATCCCGGTGATTCATCTTCAAGTAGTGATGTACTAAAAGGTTTGCTACCTAAGAAAATTAGATTTCAACCAATTATTCCCCAAGAAATTTTGAAACTCCCTATGATTGAAGGATATGTTGATGTGGAAAAGATGTCTCTTGTACATAAAGTTGTGTTGGGTGATGCTATGCAAGCATCCAGAAGAAAGGAAATTCTTGAGACACAACAAAAGGGAATGAAACTGATAGAAGATGCTCTGAGAGCTTTACAAGAAACTATACCTAATACATCCATTGACACATCTCTTGCCCCTATTGAAAATATGATTATTTTGTTAGATTCCTTCAAGGAATATTCCTCTAGGCTTAACAAAAAGACAAGAAAAGAGATAGAAGAAAAATTGGTGGAGAAAAGACTATTGGATTTACAGGGAAAATGTGCTTTTGCACATTCTTGTGTCGAAAAGAGTCTAAAAGTGATGAAGGTTTGTAAATTTTAGGTAGATGTTCTATCCTATTGCTTGAAGTGGCCGGATGCCACTCAAAATATCAAGATTGTCATGGACTCCATTGAGTCCCAATTTTCTATTGTTTTTGGTACTTATAGTGTATCTAAAGATAAACATAGATCAATCTAGAAGGCCATTGCTACACATAGAGAAAATTAGTTTCCTTGCAAAAATAAAAAGAAGAAATTATTAGAAAATTCATTCTATTAAGTGATATTGTGAGAATGGAATACACTCTAGTTGGAGAAGCTCTAGCATGTGTTGAAAGGCTTGACAAGATAAACCTAATTCCTGATACTCTAAACGGTGTTGAAGAAGTTCTGATAGAGTTGGAATCTCTAAACAAGATGTTAACTGTAGCAAAGGTAAGTTAGGAAAAAGAAAAAATAGTTTAGGAAGGTAGTTTGAAGGAGCTTCAAGGCTCATCATCTTCCAATTGATATATGTTTTCTTTGCTTGAATATTTTTTAGTTATTCTTGGCACACCCTTTGTCCTTGATGTCAAAGGGGAGTAAGTGGTGAACTCTAGCAAAGGTAGGTTGGGAGAAAGGAAAAATAGTCCGGGAAGGTATTCTGAAGGAGGTTCAAATCATCATCTTCAATTGATATATGTTTTCTTTGCTTGAATGTTTTTTTAGTTATTCTTGGCACACCCTTTGTCCTTGATGTCAAAGGGGTTGTAAAGTGGTGAATTGTTAGTGTTAAGGGGAGAAGTATTGTAAATAGAGAACTCTGTAAATATTCTTGGTTTTTGGCACATGTTGCCATCAATGATAAAGGGGGAGATTCTTGGAAAAATGAAGAAGAACATATCATTTTGTTACTTTTTGTTTGTCATTGATGTCACCATGATATACATGTTGCAACTACAAAGATCAAGACTAAAGTTTCTTTGGTATTTTAGTCTAGTATCTGAACTAGTATTTTTCTTAAATCCTCTAGTATTTTGATCTGCATTTTTTTTTGAGTTTTTGGGAATGGTTCGTAGATGTTGGTAGTGTTGCAAGTATGAGCTTGTCTAGTGGTGTTGTCATTAATGTTGTCATTGATGTCAACTTTGGTCAGTATGTTGCAGATTGTACATGTATGGATGAGATTCTAGTGAGATGTTGTGAGTACATGGAGTTGTACCTTTATGGTGTTGAAAATATGTTGGTGTGATGAGTTTCCAAGTGATTTTGAGAAAAATAATAAAGAAGAGAACTCAAAGTGTTGAGTGTGTTTAGATTGTGCTCTAGTATGTGCTCCACATTTATCTTATGGTGATCCTATACCTATGTGGATCTAAAGGTGTGTTGATGGTGATCTGATGATGATATAGTCTAAGTTTTAGTTTCTGGTGAGATGGTACGTGGAAGTTGTGTCCACCAGTATGTGTGCTCTATAGAAAGAGTCAGTGTTCTATGGACTGGGAGAAATATGTATGCTCCAGATCATTTCGATCTAGTAGATGTCTTGTGAAGGTCTTTTCTATGCTATGGCAAAGACGTTTAGATTTTGGTGATCTTGAAATCATATTTTAGTATTTATGTGTGTCTGCATAGCCCAGATTGATTGGTAAAATGAGTTCAGTGTTTTTTCAAAGCTTGTTGTTTTGGTTGTGGGTGTATTTGGAAGATTTTGAGATGTATTCTCATGTATAATGAAGTGTGTTGTGGCATCTGCATGTCATCTTCTTGTTGGGAAGCATGTGCATCATTGATAACTTGTGATTTCATTAGATTTGGCCAACCTAGCATTTACACTTCATTCAAAGAATAAAATTTAATTGAGGAAGCAAGTAAAAGATTCAAGAATATTATTTTTATGTTTTTATTGGTCCACTCTTATTCCTTTCCTTTCCACCGCGGGAATTTAGAGTTGCCAACCTAAATTTGAATTTATGAAATAGTGTATTGTGGCCAACCTTG
>VDFB02053869.1:0-35998 GCA_007258455.2 Sequoia sempervirens | reverse complement strand
TAGAAGTATTAGTGAATTTCCTTACTTTGATTTTTAATCGATGAAAATGGTTATTTGATTGAAAATTGGATGATTTATTATTTAAATTCCTTATAGTTAATGATATGGTGTTATTTAATTGGATGTGATATTTTACTTTGTTCTTGTATGGATTAGCATTATCTCTAGAGGTTAGGGAAAGTGTGAATTCATTTCTATGGTTGCATCTTTTTGGTTCATGTTGATACCATGTGGGAATTTGTGGGTGGTACCCTGTTGTGAGTTATGATTATTTTGGTTGAACATTATGGTACCCATTTCTTAGTTTTGGTTTTAGGGCAACCATAGGGGAGAGTGGATCTTCTTGGGGCCATTGTACAAGTGGTCACCCTTGAAAGAGTTTCCCTAATTAATTTACTTAGTGGGTTGGGTTAGTTATCACATAACAAGATAAAAATATACACCTCACCCCTGTCGTTAGTGCTCCCAAAGGCTAAGGATAGGTGGGAAGACCTGGTCAGTAAGGTCACTACCTTGTCTTCACAAAAGGTAGATGGCTCCACATGAGTCACCCTATGGGGTGACACCTTGAAACATGTTGTCTGGTTAACTATAGATGGAGGTGGCTCCTAGATTATAGGTAGTTTGGTGAATCCATGAAGGCCATGCGATGAAACTCTCCCATTATGCCCCTTTGTTTCCATTTTTCTTGTGCCTTTGGAGTTGTTTTAGTTGTTTGAGTTGTTTATTTACTATTGATGTTTATGTTGTTCGTGGGCTTGAGTCTTGTGATGTGTGTCCTTTATGTTTGAGTTTGTGGCCGAGGGTTCTTTCTTATCGACTCCTTGCACGGGGGGTGTTCCTTTGGGTCCACACGGTTGGGTGGAAATGTGCAATACACCCATTGGGTCCCCAGTTGTGACCGTGACATGGATGCAGTAGCTATGATCTCAGAGCTCACACACAAAATATTGTACCTATGAAGAGTTCTCTTTCATTATTGTACTTTTGTATTATTGATTGTACCCTTCCCAATGTTATATGGGAAGTGGCCTTGTAATGTAACTCTGATTTTATATTGTGTTGTATCTGTGGAAATATATTCCACATTTGTAACTTTGAACTCTGAAGATGAATATAGTATTATGTGATTTATGTTTATGAATTTATATCTTATTCTTGTTGTACTTATATCATGTTTTATTCTAGTTTCTTTCTTCCGCTTTAGTTAGTATCATTTATCGTTAATTGTTGGGTTCGTTTAAGTAACACACCATGTACCCCATAGGATTAGGTTAATGCTTTATGTTATATCTATGTTGTATAAATGTTTATTTGTTGCATTGTGTAATTGTTATTTTCAAAAAAAAAATTATTTTATTGCATTTATCCTAGGGATTTGCATGCATGGCATTATACATGTGCTTGAATTCATAAGTATAGAAGGTGCAGAAAAATATCATAAAGTTTTGAAATTGATCAGGTAAATAGCATTTGAAATTAAAATGTGATATTTGCAATAGTAAATTAAGCCATATTGTGCTTATATTAGAAGCTATATTACTAGATTTTAAGGTTTGTGAAGCGAGAAAGGAGAAAATTAAGCATTGTGTAACATATAAGAGAACATGTTGACTATAAAGTGAGAGATGCTAGAAGTTTTAATCCATATAACATGAAATATTGTCATATAGGTTAAATAGCCAGGAACTTAAGCATAACATAAAAGGGATGTGCCACTTGGTGCAATATCAAGTAGGTTTGCAGGTGCTTATGTTTTCTCCTCATCTGCAATACAATTGATAGAATTAGTACGAGAGTCATTGTTCTAGGTAATTTTAAACATTTTTTGTAAATTGAGGACAAAAACAAGTATTTGTATTAGTATTGTTTTGTACCTTGTTGTAGCATATGATGTTCATTCGATCAAGCAAATAGCTTTTTTAATGACATTGTGTTGGTTGAGCTTGAAATGGCCTTTGAAAACAAAGTCGCATAGCGCAAACATAACTGTTGATTTTTTGTTGACATAGTCTTCGTATTCCATGTTTTGGAAGGTGGGCAAGAGTTGTTGCATGACATGATTTTCAACTAAACAATGGATTTTTTGCTTGTCATTTGTTATGATAATAGTTTGAGGATAGAGTAAGTATATGTAACTAACTTTTATGTCACATTGGTTGTAGTGAGCACTGTTCTCTTGTAGCATTCCATAACTGTAGAATCTGTAATTGCATATCGAGCAGAAAGCTTCGAATGGATTTGAAAGTGTGTTTGCTGCCCTTAATGTCTCCAAAACTTGAAACATGTAAATGTATATTGTTACAAGCATCAGTATGAAATAAATTATTTGATAAATCAACAAGATATTTCAAAAGTTACCGTAAATGTTGATTGCATCAATGCAATTAGCTTTTCCATTGTTCTTTTGTTGTTTAATTTGCAAATAAATGTTGACTGGCCTGTATGGAACATGTTCTTTTCATTTGTGGTTTTTAGGATATTTTTGAAAAGAATCGCTAGAGTTTTGTTCTTGAAAAGTTGTGTTATTTGCAAGTACTATTGTTCATGAGATGAATACAGTCGCAGTTGCACGACAAAGAGAAACTAAGTTATTGTCACAAAAAAAATTAGTAGAGGCCAAGATGGTATGGTATCTAGAGATTAGTACCTATGCTCTGTCAGATTCTGCTCTACTATCTTTGATATCAATAACATATTGGCTATCAACTCTATTAGCACCAACAAATAAAGCACCTATTGTTCTAATTGGATTTTTATCCGTGATTGCTCGTAACTGGCTTATAGTTGTATTTGGAATGAAGTAATAGTCTTTAGAAAATTGAGGCATGCTTTCAATTGTGCTAGTGTCTGTTAATATTAATATGCAACCACGGTCCCCTTTGTCATCAAGTGTTTTATGTGCAATTTGGAAACCTGATATTGAGACTCCTATTCCTAGAATTATCTTGTGTTGATGTTGTTGCACAAGGTTTCCATTGATATTTAGGGTAATTGTCATTTATGCTTTGAGGTATGTGAGATCTGCATGCAGTACCTTGTTTGTTTCATTGTCTTTGTCAAATGTTGTCTTGTAGATGACAAGAATGTCACCTTCGAATGTGTCGCCAACTTTTTTCGTGTTTAAGTCTTTAATTGATATTGACTTGTTCACTTTTGTTCTGAAACAATAGAGGAAAATGTGAATCTTATATGTAGATGATGGAGGAATGCATATGATAGGTTAATAAAATAAGTTGTTTACCATTTTCTTGTGTCTTTTTCCATGTGTTGTATTTTTTGTGTTGGTCTTTTTGTTTGTTCCATCGTTTGTCTACAAAGCAATTATATAGCATTAAAGAGTACATTGGACTATGTGTTGTTCATATATGCTTATGTTTGTTTATAGTAATGCATTTTCCTAGGGTTTGCATGATGAAACAGTATAAAGTATAATAGGAATTTGGCTAGTTTTTTAAAGTGCAACTACTTTCTTTTTGATATCGTTGTCCAAATACATGTGCGCATGTAGAGGGGGTTTGATAGCCATTGGGTAGAAAACATGTTTTTCCAAAAGCCAAATATACCAGTTTGAATGAGTGGAACCCAAACAAAAATCTTGAATTAAATGGAAGGTTTTAATTTGAATGTAAATCCCAATATGAATTTAGCTCATTTAAGCTTAGTGCATTACTTTTCTTCAATAGTATTTTTAGTGCCTTGCCACAAAAATCCTTGTTTTCTTGACACTTGTCCCGAATAGTTGCATGCAACACTTCCCTGAAAGGACGTTATTATATAGACGTAATGGACATTTATATTTTTATACATATATATGCACATACATATTCCATTATATATATATAGTTATAGAAAATTACGTATATAAGAGCCTATAACTTATTGGTCAGCAATACTTGTAAAGAATCAAAGAAATAGTTTTGAACATTTAATTTGAATGTGCCTGTTGCATATTCATAGTTATAAATGTCTATTATTTCTATATTCTTGTATCTTGTTTTCATTTTGAATATGAAATCTTTAGTACTTTGCACATATGTATAGTAGAGCGAACTTGATATTTTGCATAGTTGTCAAAATGTTCCATTGGAGAAAGAGAAGGACAATGATCCAAGAATCTAACCTGCAATTTTCTTGTTCAACAATTGACTATATTTGTGCCAATGTAGATATTTGTCTCCCAGTGAAATTGTAGATAGTGGTCTTGTTATGGAGACATTTTAGAGAGATAAGCATAGTAGTTGACATGCTAAATGGAATTCATAGACATAAATCAATCAATGCTCATAAGAAGATTTTAACAAATATGGACTTGAAATAAATATTTTCATTTACTAATGCATAAGAGTATACTTGATTTTTCACTTTCCTTTAAGTAAATTAGGAAAATAGGGGGACATAATATATAGTGACAAATATTTAATTGAGGGATGCATGTAGTACAAGGTTTTTTGGCGGCGAGCTAGTTAGTCATGAAGCAGTGAATGCATGTTTAATGCATTAAATGCAAAGCTCGCAGTATGTGTTGGGTAGCTGGCATGAATACAATTACACAATACATAGTCAATTCATGAAATATGAAGCGAGTGCTGATTTTTACTTATTGTTTGTTTATTCTTTGTTCAAAAGCTTTCTTGTTTTTTGGCCATGTGGTGTTGTCTTGGATAGCTGACATACTCTGGAATGCTTAAACGAGACAGGATCCATAGGAACGATGTGCAACTGGTGAGTGGCTTGTTTGTTTGTTTTTGATACTTGATAAGTGGAATCGTTATAGAGAAAATTGAATGGTTTGAACAAGGTCTTATGGACCATGCGTGCATTGAAAGCATTAACTGTATGTTAATTGCTTGAGTGGCCATTGGCTTGCCACCAAAGCTTGTAAAGCAGTTTGTGCAAGATGTATTGGAGGACTTGTGGGTACACACGCAGTGAATCAACAGTTTTTGTTGAAAGGTTTATGTATTTTTGGTTGATGGTTGCACTTTTGCATGTTCATAATTCTATAGAATTGTGTTACTGGTAAGTGTCTTTATTGTTGGTTTATGATATTTTGTAACTAAAAGTATTTTTTGTTGTTACAAGGGGGAAGGGGGAACTTGAGGCAAGTGAGTAGCATTGAATGCATTGACCATGTGTTTATTGCTTGAGCAACCAGTAACCTATTAGCAACTACTTTGGAAATCAAATCCAGCAACTGCAACAATAGGTTGCTTCTCAGCAAAAAATAGTTCCATGTTTGTGGATTAAATAACATGGTATTCATTTAGTATGCTCATCTGTGAATTTGGTGACTTAAGTTCTTGTAAGGAACTTTTGATTTGTTTTTATAACTCTACAAATACATAATTTTTAGGCACATTGGAACATTTGAAATTTATTTCAAAGAAAAGGTAACAACGATACAAGAATCTAGTGTTCCAGTTGTTTGTTGAACAATCAAGTATATATCTAGCCATATAGATAGTTGCTCTCAACTGTAATTGTAGACAATGGTTCTTGTTAAAAGTAAAAAATAGACAAATGAGCAAAGTCCATGGCATAGGAAATGAACACGTGGTCGATGCATTAAGTGCCCCTAAAGTCATTTTCTTGAAAGCAAGTAAGCCAAATAGACCATTGCAATAAATTTTTGGAATCATTTAGAGATAGGATCCAAATTTCACAGGCTTTGCTTGCATGCTAGTACCTATTGAAACAATAATCTAGAATGAATGGATTATACTTCTATACAATGGACAAGTGTGTGGTGAATGATGTAAAATAGTTTTGATTTGTGTAGCAACTACAGTCTACTAGATATTGGGATTGGTTCCTATTACTAATACCAATATATTATGTTACCTAAAAGTAACTTGGTAGAAAGCAAAAAATAGTTTCATGTTTATGAATCACATGACATGTCATACATTATGCTCATCTATCTCTATGGGAAGTCAGATTCTTGAACAAGCATTCTCCTTTATTGTTTATAATTCTTCCAATACATAATTTTGAGATACATTAGAAGAATTAAATTTCGTTGTAAAAAAGGTGGGAGAATAGTACAAAAATATAACCTTAAAGCCTATTGTTAAAGATCCAAGTTGATTTGTAGCGGAGAAGATCTGTGTCCTATAGTTCAATTGTAAGAAACAACTCCTGTGACAAGTAGAATGCAAAAAAAATTAGCACAAAACATGATGCTGCTTTGCAATCAGTTACAACTATTTTTGAAAATTTATTATATGCTTCAATTGTGCTAATTTGCTTATAAGCAAATAAATATTAAATCCACTACAATAAATGGAAAAATAGATAGCAAAAAATATATTTCAAATTATACAGTGTAGTCAGTGTTCATGGTGAAGCATTGGATATGGATTGCATATGACATGTTTGCAATTATGCATTATTCTAATTTCAAAAGTAACTTGTGTTTGCCCAAAAAATAGTTTTGTGTTATACACACATTGCAAGCTTTAAAATTCATTGGAAAGAAAAGAAAAGAATGATACAAGAATCTAACCTTCTAGTTTGTTGTTCAAAAGTGAGAAATATTCAGAGTGCAATATATCTTTGTATCTAATTTCAGTTAGAAGCAATGGTGCTTATGAATGGGAAAAAATAGACAAATGAACATACTGCATGACACATAATATGTTATTCATAAACACAAAACATAGAAGCACATGAAAAAAATTGTAAACAAAAAGAAGAGTAATGCAATAAATTTTGCAGAGTGATGGTTGCCCAAGCAATGAATACATAGTTAATAAATTGTAGGTGTGCATAATTCACAAAACTAACATATAGCACATTATTCATAAAAAGTAAACACATAAACATATGATAAATTTTTTTTTAAAAAGGACAAAAGTGACCATTTTTTGAAAACGTTAAAGTCATTAAATACAAATTTTGCAACCAATACAAATGAAGAAACTAGTTCAAGTGAACAAATTGTTGTTACACATTTTTTTGATACTAATAGAATTTCAAGTAAGCATGAATATGCTCTAAGCTCAAATCTATATATGCATTTCACTTGAACCAAGTTCTTTATTTGACTAGGTTCTTTGCTTTGAATGTTGTTTGTAAGTAATTTAACATACATACATGTTCACATATAAAATTTTCTAGTCAAATATTAAAAAAATGGATTGTGTTGTCTCAACGTATAAGAACAATAACATAATTGTCTAGCACAATAATCAATGTTGAGATCAATGTTGGATATCACATTTAATATACAACCTATTGAACATATGAACATTGTTTACATGTAATCTCATAAACATAGACATTTGTATACTAGAAATATAGAATGACATATGACATGAAGTAGTTGAAGACAAAAAGTAGGTTGCTATTGCAATAGTTTCATTTGCAATAGACAGATAATAAACTATTTGTTTCTTTATCTATTGGTTGGACTAGGTATATTATTCATGTTTGTTAAAGTAAATTAGGAGAATGGGAGGGAATTATATATTTTGCAAACATTTAATCATTGGATTAATAAACTATTGATGTTAGTACTACATCAATCTCTCTTTTACAGAAATCATTTGTCTTTAAAACAATAAAACACTTATGTTTGTCTCAACGTTGTACATAGAATTTGCAGGTCATATTCTTATGCATTAATTAAAGGACAAATATCTATGCAGTCTATACTCTCACACATTTACATGTAACATTCTTGCCATTCTCACTATCTATGCATTAAGTCAACATGTGGAATGTAAGCACTACGCAGAGGCATAGAAAAGCATTCTCGTTTATACTTGATCACTATTAACATATTACAAGGTATTGTGATTGCTCTATACCACCAGCTTGAGCTTATTGTTCTAGGTGCTACTTTTCAATGATATAATTTGAACATGCAACACTGCAACAAAGAGCTAAAAAACCCACAAGCTTTTGAACAAATGATAAACAAACAAGGATAAGCACAAAAAAAACCCAACACTCACCTACCAATTTATGAATTAACTATGCATTTGTTGCACATGTACCACATGCAAAAGCACAACGAAGAGCTAGAAAACTTGCAAGGTTTTTAACAGGCGACAATAAAACAAGAATAAGTATAAACAAAATCTAGCACTTGCCTAAGACTTTATGAAATAGTTTTGCATCCACTACATGTGTACCCACAAAGTTATGAAGTATCATAAACACACAACCCAACCATTCACCAACAGTGCACTTTTACGCAATAACGAACATGCAAAAGTGCATCCAGAAGCTTAAAAGCCTACAAGATTTTTAACAAATGATACACAAATGAGAATAAACACAAACAAAATGCAGTATTTGCCTAAGATTTCATGAATTAGCTGTGCATTCATTGCACATGCACCCACATGCAAAAACAAAGCGAAGAGCTAAAAACCCTCACAAGCTTTTGAACAAATGATAATGAAGTGAGAACAAGCACAAATAAAATCCAAAACTTGACTAATATTTTGTGAATTAGCTATTTGTTTATTGCATGTGTGCCCATGGTCTACAAGACATTGCTCAAAGCATTCAATTTTCCTTGTAACACTTTTAGTCATCAAGTATACAAAATAAACAGATGAGCTACTGAGCAGTTGAACATTGTTCCTACAACTCCACCCTCAACCAAGCACTAGAGAGAATGACAAACATCGAAGAGAGCAACTGACACTGATAACACACAAGCTTATGAACAAACAATTAATAAACAATAATAAAATTTGCATTTACTGCATGTGCACCCACAGTCCACGAGACATTGGTCCAACTACTCAGTTTTCCTTGTAATGTATTTAGTTGTCAAGTATGTAAAACAAATAGATAAGCTAGTTATGAGTTCCACATTTGAAGCATTGTATAGAATGTCAAACATCATTCTTTGCCTATGTTTGCACTAGGTCTCCAACACATATCGTGAGTTTTGCATTTGATGCATTAAACATGTGTTCAATTTTATAGTGTTGACCAGTCAACCGCCAAAACTCATACTACATGTATCCACAGATTAAATGTTTGCCAGAGCATTCACTTGATAAAAAAAGAAACTGAACACAACACACATGTTTACTTTTGCATCTGTTGCATTTGCTTTGAGGTCGTGCACACAGTGAACCGATGGACTAGTTGTTTTGAAAGCGAGAATGGCATAACTATTACATGTGAACATGTGATAGTATTGACTTGAATTTGTGAACCCTGTGAACAAGATTTTGCAAGTCAATTCTGAAAACTTACCAAGACTTTGTTATCTATTACTAAATATGTTGTTAGCTCTTGTAGCAGCAAACATGTCGACCAATTTCATCTGGACACCCATGCTTTGTGAGCTACCCACTTTTTGGCCTCAACTGATACATGTCTATTAGCGATGTAGCATATGTTATTTGTTGCAATTACATGTCCTCTTAGCGCTTGTAATAACAAGCAAGACTTGTAGTTATAAAGTATCACAAACAAGCATACAATCCACTTGTTAGTGGTGCATTTTTTGCAAAATGGAGAACATGGAAAGCTTAAAACAAACTAGTTTTTAAATGAAGAATAGACAAACAAGTATAAGGAAAAATAAAGCCTAGAATGTCCTTGAGATTTCTTGAATCAATTATGCATTTACTAGTTCCATTCCCACAAGCTATCCAACATATTGTAGACATTTTTCATTTAATGGATTAAACATTTATTGACTACTTGAGGATTAAGTATTTTTCACTATTTACAATACCCCCCCCCCCTGCATTTCATTAATTCACTTAAAGAAAAATGAATAGCAGTCCTATTCCAAGCAATAGAAAAACAAAGAAAACATAATTTTCAAACATGAAAAATTTGTACTTAAATCACAATTATAGAAAGAACAGAAAATAATTATAAACAATACAATTTGACTCGTCAATCAACAATCAAAAAAATGAATTGCATAATTGCAATTGTAACTTTTATCTGTACAAAAAATAGTTTCATGTTGATGAATTACATAGCATGCCATTCACTATGCTCATTTATCTATTTGGTAAGTCTGATTCTTGAACCAAGTTCCTCTCTTATTGTTTACAATTCTTCCAAGGGATAATTGTCAGGCACATTGGAAGACTTAAAATTCATTGCAAACAAGAGGGAAGAATGATACAAGAATTTGACCTCTGAGTTCCTTGTTCAACAACCAAAAATATTTGTAGCATTACAAATCTTCGTGCCTTTCTCCAATCACAAACAGTCGTCCCTATCAAAAAGAAAAAATTGGCAGATGAGCATAGCTCATGACATGCAATATGCTATTCATAGACACAAAATGTAAAAGCATATGATGGAAGTTGCCAAAGAAAAGACAAACATGATAATTTTTTGCAATAATTTGAACATTACATTAAAATTTTGCAGGGTTTGTCGATAAGCAAATGACCACTTAAGCAACCATAGACATTTTAATTGAAGGAATAGGTCACTATTGCTATTGTTTCATTTGTAACTCATAAACAATAAACAAATTACCCTTTTTTGTACTTGTTGGACCAAGCCTATTATTCAACTTTGCTAAAGTAAATTAAGAAAATAGGATAACATTATACATGTTGCAAATATGTAATCACTAGATACAAATTGTGTTAGCTTTGGCAGGAGAATGTCCATACTGAATCAGTGAATACATGGCTAATTAATCAACTAGTAATAGGGAACACATAGAAGCATTTTCATTTACACCTGTTGATCATTGACACATTACAAGGTATTGGAATTGTTGCATACCACTAGTCCAAGCATATTATTTTTGGCGGGACTTCTCAATTAATATGTAAAGGTCCAATTTAGCTTCAAAGTTGTTATTCCTTTTAACTTTACTTTTAGTGGACTACTTTGTAATGACATATGTTCTTTTCTAAATTCATAGTAAACACAATTATTTATAATTAGTTTACTTAACTTAATCAATTTATAATGCAATTTGTACAAGATTTGTATGTACACTTGTGGGTACATAATTTGTGAATGCATAGGTAGAGCATGAAATACCACAGGAGCAATCAGTTTTACTTGTGCCAATTTTCATTTGTTTATTGTTTGTTAACAAATTTGTCTATTTCTAGTTCCAGGTTTTCCTATTCCATGTTTCCTACTCTTATAAAGCCCTTAAATGCTCAAAAAGCTATAGAGTTTTGTTTGAACAACTATCTGAATGCCTTGGTTTTTTGTGATCAAATCACCAAGCATTAACATCTACTTTGTAACAAAACATAGGAAATGTAGTAAACATTTTCAGCAGAGAAAGAACATTGGAAGGTGCGTGGAGGAACATGAGTTTCCAATGTGTCAAAGAACTATGTATTGGAAGAGTTATGAATGATAAAGGAAAGTGTTGGTTCAAGAGTCTGATTTTGTGGATACATAAGCTCTCAATGCATACGTGAAGCACGAGAGGACCAATTAGTTTTATTTGTTGTTTGCAAAAATTCATTGCGTTGTCTTGTTCCACTTTAGTATCTATCATTTTGTTGGCAAAGCTAGCACAATTTGCATTGCATTTAGACATTAAATATTTGCATCAATCTATTTTTCTCTTTTTTGTTATGCTTTTGTTGGGAGCTCTTTCATCTATACAATTATATCTTATGTTTTCTAACTTAAAACTTTTCGTTGTTTTTATTTTACAGTTGACATCTTTTCCCTTTATATGCTAAGCAATATTTTATTTTCTTATGTTTTTGTTTAAATGGATTAGACTTTAGTGTTGTAGCTTTTTCGTATGCAATATATTAGCAACACAAAATATACATGTTTTTAAAGGGAAAGTTGATATTCCATATATTGCATTTCAATTTGACAAATTTTATTATGTGTTTCTATTTCGCTTATTTGCTTATACAAAAAGAAATGGTAGACCTACTATATGCAAACGAGAGAGAGAGAGATTATATTTGCAGACATCTGAGGTTAAGTTGATACTTGATTGAGTTTTGTTTGAGCTACTTTACCAGTCACTCAGTTTCTCTGGATAAATCACCAATGATTAGCATTTACTTTCTAACAAAACATAGGAAATGCAAGGAACTTTTTTAGCACAAAGACAACATGAGAAATTGTGTTAAGAAATATGACTTTCCCATGTATCGAAGAACTATGCATAGACTTTCCACCTACTATGTGAACAATAAAGGGGGACGTTGGTTAAAGAATATGACTTTCCACATAGTCAAATGCCCATAGTGAATGACATTCCATGTATTTCATAAACATTAAACTGTTATTTTCACAGAGCAATGAATGCATGTACAATGTATTAAATCCAAGCATTGTGAAATCTGGTGGACAGTTGGTGGGTACACAAGCAATGAATGCATAGTTAATTGGATTTTATTGTTGCTTATTCTTGTTCATTTATTGGTTGTTCAAAAGCTTATGTGTTTTCATCTCTTTGTTCTTGTCTTTGATGTCTTGAGAATTCAAAACCCAGAGCTTCACCAAGATTTCATGAACTAGCTATGTGTTCACTGCATGTGTACCCACATTACACAAGACATTGCCCAAAGCGTTTAGTTTTCCTTGTAACGCTTCTAGTTGTCAGCTACAAAAAACAAATAGACAAGCCACTCACCAGTTGTACACTGTTCTCATAGCTCCGCCATCAATCAAGCACTCTACAAAATGGAAAATGTCAATAACAACAACCCACATCCAAAACATGCAATCTTCTGAACAAACAATAAACAAACAATAAAAAAATGTGTCCATTGCATGTGTATCAAAGGTCCACAACACATTGCTCATACCACTTTGTTTTCCCAACAACGCTTCTAGTTATTAAGTATCAAAAACAAACAAATGCACCGCTCATCAATTGCATACTTGATTTAGTTCTATTTGAATTGCTTTATCGTATGTTGGTATAGGCATACTTAATTCATGAAATCTTAGACGAGTGTTTGGTTTTGTTTGTTCTTAATCTCATTTGGTAAAAGCATTGTGGATTTTTTAGATCTTCATTGTGCTTTTGCATATTCATTATTCTAAAAAACTGTACTATTGGTGAATGGCTTGGTTGTCTATTTATAAAAATTAATATCATCTCTCTGACTACACATTCAATGAACGCATAGCTAATTCATGAAATCTTAGGAAACTACTAGGTTTTGTTTGTGCTTGTTCTTGTTTTATTATAGTTTGTTGAAAATCTTGTGGGTTTTTTACCTATTTCTTGCATTTTTGCATATGGGTCCACATGTAGTTTGACCACAACATTTTTGCAATGAGAAAAAATTAGACAAAATCAAACAATTTGCACAACTTTAACACACATTTCAACAATCAAACTTCCTTGCAAACAAATATGCAAAAACATCTCATACTTGACCTTCCACTCTCTGCTTCAAGAACCAAATGTCCTTGTATCTCTATAGATCTTTTCTCTACTCCAATCACAAAAAAATGGTTCTTGTTACAAGGACAATATTAAAAAAATGCATTCAATGCATTTGCACTTAACAAGATCTTGCCCGCACCAATAATTTTTTCACATGTTGTTTGTTTTTGTAAGCTTCTAAATTAGGTTTTACCAAATACTCTAAGTTCTTCTAAACTCAATTTCTAATACTTCACAATCCAATAACAACTCACCTCTATCACATCCTCCAGAACTCAATTCTTATTAAGCAAATATCTTTTTCCTTTTGAACAATAAAACATTGCTTTCTATTGAACCTTCATCACAAAACTTGGAGACCATAATCTTAGGCATTAACCAAAGGCTAATATTCTCCCATGTTTATATTCTTACACGTATACATGTAACACCCTTGCCATTTTCACTATACATGCACACATCTGATGCCTGGAAGCTATCCACTACATCAAGGCATAGAAAACCATTCCCATTTACAACTGTCGATCATTTACACATCATGAGGTATTGGAAATGCTCCAAACAGTAGCCTTAGTGTACTATTTTTTCTTAAACTTCTCAGGTCATCTGTTTGTTTCCCATACTTGATAAGAATAAGTGTTACAAGGGAAACACAACAGTTTTAGCTCTGCATCTCCTCAATCCTAGGAACAACGGACTACTAGTAAGCAAGTTGTGTGTCTGTTTATGATACTTCTAACCTAGAAATACTGATTGTTGTTACAAGGGCCAGGGTTACAAATGGGTACAAAAGATCTATACAGCTACAAAGATAGTTACCTGTTGAACAAGGAAGTAGAAGGTCAAATTCTTGTATCACTACTCTGCTTTGTTTCTGACAATATATAATGTCTCCCTGTTTTCCTAACTTAAAGGTAAATGGAAAATGGACCTACTCAAACCAATAGGAAAAGAAATCAACCACAGTTTTCAAGCACAAAAAATATGTGATTAAATCCCGAGTATAGGAAAAAGACAAAAATATTTGAAACAATACAATCCCATTGGCTAGGCGACTAATTGAAAAACAAATGCAATGGATGCAATAGTAAACCTACCTATCGAAAGAACTAATAAAAGCAACAATGCTTACATTATAGAATTCAATTCGTTGACTAGGGTTGTGTATCAAGTACAAAGAACAAATTTTCACCAACAAATCCTTTATAGTTTCAATTTAATTGCTAAACATTTGACAAAATTTGCTACGTGCTTCTATGTATCATAATTATGAATAACATGTTATATGCCACCCACTACACCCATTTGTCTCCTTAGCCTTTCTAATTGTAAGCAATACTTGTACTTATAGAGTTTGATAAACAAACAGACCTTCCAATCACCAGTAGTGCATTGTACCTAGAATAATCAACCAAGAATTAACTATGCATTTACTGCTTCCATACGTAGGAGATGTCCAACACATCTTCAACATTTTGCATTTAATGCATTAAACATGTATTCAGTGTTTCAAGATTGAATATTTTGTAGTATATATAATGTCCCCCTTTTTTCCTAATTTACTAAAATTAAAATGAACATTAGGTGTACTCCAACCAATAGGAAAAGAGATAAAACATAATTTTCAAACATGAAAGATTTGTCCTTAAATCCCAATTGTGGAAAAATCACATAAAATTTTTAAACAATATAATTAAAAGGAAATAGAAAAGAGCAATGAAAAATACTAATAAAGAGCAATTGTTTGAAGGAAAGAGATTACCAAATAAATTGAAGTAGCCAAACCAAGCACCACCAAAGCAAGAGAGACACAAGAATTTGTTAAGGGGAAAAAACAAGAAAAAACCCCAATATTATGAATGGAGGCAAAATGCCTAAAGAATAATACAAAGGAATAGAGCTTCAGCCTTAGCTTGCTTGAATGAGTCTTGAAGAATGAGAGGAGAGGCACCTCAATAAGTAGAGGTGAGAAGGAGGAGTTAGAATGTAACTCCCAACTCAATGAATGCCACCATTCATCTATGTGTGTGCAAAGTGTCACCTCTTAAGGAGGTGGTTACAAATATTCCTTAATAAAGGAATTAAAAATAATCCATCCTCACACATGTGTGAGATGACAAAAAGACAAAAGACTTGTAGGGATTCCTTTTGGAATATTCCTACAAGGTAATAAATAATTACAATTAAAGAATAACCTTTACCAAGTAAAGATTAATCTTCTAACATCCCCCCTTAAGCTTTACTTGGGGAGGTTACATCAAACCCTTTAATGGGTTGTAATCCAATATTTTTACAATGAAAGAGAAATTTATCTTTACAAAGAGCTTAGGTGAGAATATCTGCAACTTGATCTTCACCTTTACAATACAAAAGAGAAATTTGCTTGACTTCAATTTGCTCTGTAATGAAGTGATGTTGAAGAGAAATGTGCTTGGTCCTTGCATGAAAAATTGGATTCTTTGCCAAAGTAGTAACACTTTGATTATCACAATACAAAGGAGTAGGATCCTTTTGAGGTAGACTCAAGCCTTCAAGTAATCTTCTTAACTATGATGCTTCTTTGGATGCATTAGTACAACCTTTATATTCAGCTTTTGTAGAACAAAGATAAGTAGATTGTTGTTTCTTACTATTCCATGAGATTTCACCTGATCCAACAAAGAAACAATAACCACAAGTGGATCTCCCATCATTGGGATCACCTTAGTATAACCTTTTAAAGAAAAATCACAATTTGCATCATAAAAGAGACCAAGATTAAGAGTTCCTTTAACATATCTTAAAAATTCTTTTTGCAACTTTAAAATGAGTTTGTTGTGGTTTAGACATAAATCTAGAAACTAATCCAACACTTTAGGTGTTTTCCAAATTTGCATACCCAAAAAATAATGTAATAGGCCCAAATCACTCATTTGAAATTGTTGAATGAGTTGAGACTTAACATCACTAATCAAAATGTTAGAACTATAAGTGATAATCAAATCATCAACATATCACAATATCATTTTCACTATGCTTAATATATAAATGTGGATCATTTTTACTTCTAATGAGACCATGAGATAGAAAAAAGGCATAGCCCAAATTATAAAATGTCAATATATAGACATAGCAATAATAGATCTAGGTTTCCTCTCACTACATCATTTGTTGTATTGTAAAGGGAAATTGTATCAAGATTAATAATAAAGGACTTTGAAAATTAGTTCTAAAGATGGTTTTTAAAAAACCATAGTGCCTTAGTAAAAAAAAATTCAATATCAAAAGTCCTAATAATGGTATAAAAACCATATTGCCTTCAATAAAATAATGAAACATAAAAGTTTCAAGAACTTGATCCCCATCAATTAAGAAAATAGATCTAAGTTCATCATAAATAAGTAAGTGCATACCATCAAAGTGGATGGAAATATTTTCCATGGGTCCCCAAAAAAATAAAAAAAAAAACTCCAATGAGACTTGATAAAATATATGATTCATTATAGATAGGGCTCCCTATGCAACATTACTGCAAATGCGACTAGCGCATAAAATATATATGTAAAGGCTCCATTGAGACTTGATAAAGTGAATAGTTAAAAAAAAAAATATAGATGGAATAAATCCATCAAAAATGACAAATTTACCAATAAGGCACAACATCAAATTAATGAGACAATAAAATATCAAATTCCCTTTATCAAAACAACATAATTGTAGATGAGAAGGAAACACTAGGTGTGTTTTATATATTGTAATAAATCAAGTCTTAGGTAGAGAGAAGGATAATTTCTCACAAAGTGTGTTAGAAAGATCTTAGAGATATATTTAAATATGAGGGGGCACAAATCAAGCCACCTTGAATTTAAAAAAAAAATAATATATAAAAAAAAGTGATGGAATAAAGAGAATTGCATACTATGATGTGAAAGATTATTAAGTATAAATAAGTCATTTAAGATGATATTCATGCATTCATGACTACATGAATATCCCCTTTTCATATTCCAAATATAATTGAGTAAAACAAGTACACTATTATTGGGTTGATCAAGTCCAATAATAAAGTGCTTGTGAAAACAAACTTTTTATGTGAAGTAATATGTTGAGATGCACCTAAATCAATAACCCATTCAAAAAGGTTTAGAAACATTCAAACTACATGTAAAAGCACGTCTAGATTGATTACCATTGTTATGAAATTGTTGATTATTTTGATTCATAGGCTTTTTCTCATTTTTCTTTTTAAAACAAGTATTTTGCCAATGACCATCCTTATTACAATAAGTACAATGTGGTCTCTTAGAAGAGTTAAACTCTCTAGGATCATTGCCATTATTATAATGAGGTCTGAAATTATAATGTTGTTGTTTAGAATGAGGTTTAAAAATTTGGTGATGATTAGACAAAAAGGCATGCTCAATAGACTTAAGAGTACCAAATTGAATTAACTTAGCCTCTTCTTGTCTTAATAAATCACGAAAAATATCATAAGTTAATTGAGTAGCTAAAGAAGGAATAGCTAATTGAGCATGAATATTAGTAATGAATTGTTGAAATTGTCTAGGAAGACACTTTTTAAGAATAAGATGAATTAATCTAAGATTATCTAATTTAACTCCTAAACCATCCAATTGACTATTTAAAGCATCAAATTTCAATAAAAATTCATCCATAGATTTAAAATCAGAATACCTCAAATCTTCAAGTTGATCTTGAATTTGAATTTTTCTTGATTCATTTGTACTATCATAAATTGTTTTGAGTTTGTCCCATGCTTCATAGGCAGTTGTGCATGTCCCAATATGAACATAAAGTTCGGGTGACATGGAGATACCTATGAGGCCAAGGGCTTCTTCATTTTTGAGATTCCATTTTTCGATTTCATCTTTGGATGCAGACGAACCTGGTTTAGATTTAGGATCTATAGCTACATCTAAAAGATGTTTAAACCGAAAAATAAAGCATATATGAGTTTTCCAAGAATGATAGTTAGAAGAATTCAACTTAATTTCAGGAATTAAAGTAGACATGATTGTAATAAAAATAAATAAAAAATCACAACTTTATGAGAAATATAATAATTATTATAAATATTTGCTTGAAATTTTTTTATAAAAAAAATACCCCTTTGATTGAATTAAATTGTGAGAAAAAAAAAATACCCCTTCATATAAACTTGATTTTACTAAGAAACAAAATAAATTTTGAAAATAAATAAATGATTAATAACTATATTAAATGAGATTTGAAATTAATTAAATTTGAAATAAAATTAATAACATTACATTTGAAATTTTTATATTAAATTAAAAAACATTAAATTTCAAAGAATAAATAAATATTACTAATTAAAAAAACAAAGAAATATCAAATTAAATTCTAAAGAGAAAAGAAACTCCTATTGAATTAGATGGGTTTAAATAAAATTATATTTAAAAACAAACTTTAAAGCTAAACTTTATTATTTCTTGTAAAAAGTTCTCTTTTTATATAAAATGTTTCGCTGGACCTTTAAAATTCTTTAAAAAAAAAAAACTCTCATTTAAGTACATGATTTTGAAAAAACCAATGGGCGGGGAAAACGAAATGGGCGGGCAAAATAATTTGAAATGGCCTTAAAACTTTTTAAAAAGATTTTTAATAATAGATGCTCAACGGAAAAATAAGAACATGCACAGAGAGGGCATGCACAGGAAGTCTGGCTGCTGGGGTAAAAGAGTTGGAGGCACAGGGAAGTCCGGCTGTAACTAATGAGCTCGGCTGGGGTAAGAGAGCTGGAGGATGCCGACAGGGGTTGCGGGAGGGTTGAAGCCCAAAAGAATTTCTTTATTATTGATTTTTTATATATAAATATTAATATTATTTTTAACTTTTGAAATGATATTGAAACAGGGGTGGAGCCTTAATAAAAAATTATTTGAACATAAATGAAATAGGGCTAAAGCAGTTATTTTTTAAAATTCTTTTTGAAAGAAAAGTAAATAGAGTAAAGAAATATGGGAGAGAACAGATTGATGATATATTTAAAAAAATATAAAGAGGTTTTATTTTATTTGTGTATTATTTATAAAACTTTGAATATTATTTTGAAATAAAAGCTCTCAAGAAAACATTAGGGTTTATTTTTAAAAAATAGAAAGATTTTAATAGATATTTGATTATTTTGATAGAGGTTTTTTCTAAATGATTTTTTTGATTTATTAAAGATCAAATCTGAGTTAAAATAGGGCTAGAATCCTAAAATAAAGATTTTTTACAAAATGCAAAATGTAGAGAATTTTTTTAGAGATTTAACCTTATAATGCAAAAAAGATTACAGATCTAAAAAAAATAAAAAATAACCCCTTTATTTGAGGGTTTCTAAAAATTGCATAAATTTAAACATGCATGCAAATTATAATGGATTTTTTTACAGATCTAATATATAGAAAAAAAGATTAGCTTTTTTTTCTAAAAAGAATTTATGAACTAGAGTTAGAGCCCCTAAAAAAATTGATTTTTTTACAAAAAAATTGAATATGCAAAAAATGGATTTTAAAATTTTTATGCAAAAATAAATAAATAAATCATGCATGTAAAATATATTGCACAAATTTGAAATTTGAAAAACTTAGAAATATTTAGATAAGAAATCTGCACTGGTTAGAAAAATATATCAAACAAAAAAACAAGATTAGACTTTTGGCTCTTCTCTTTTTCTCTTTGAGTGCCTCCAATGGTGTGCTTAAGAATCTGGTAAACCTTCAACAATGTAGCTCACAAAAGATTAGTAATACCAAGCTCTGATACCATAAAAGGAAATAGAAAAGAGCAATGAAAAATACTAATAAAGAGCAATTGTTTGAAGGAAAGAGATTACCAAATAAATTGAAGTAGCCAAACCAAGCACCACCAAAGCAAGAGAGACACAAGAATTTGTTAAGGGGAAAAAACAAGAAAAAACCCCAATATTATGAATGGAGGCAAAATGCCTAAAGAATAATACAAAGGAATAGAGCTTCAGCGTTAGCTTGCTTGAATGAGTCTTGAAGAATGAGAGGAGAGGCACTTCAATAAGTAGAGGTGAGAAGGAGGAGTTAGAATGTAACTCCCAACTCAATGAATGCCACCATTCATCTATGTGTGTGCAAAGTGTCACCTCTTAAGGAGGTGGTTACAAATATTCCTTAATAAAGGAATTAAAAATAATCCATCCTCACACATGTGTGAGATGACAAAAAGACAAAAGACTTGTAGGGATTCCTTTGGAATATTCCTACAAGGTAATAAATAATTACAATTAAAGAATAACCTTTACCAAGTAAAGATTAATCTTCTAACAATAATTTAATTTGCCAACCAATTATTTCAAAAGCAAATACAACAATTGCAATAGTAATTTTCTTGTGAACAAAAAAAAGTTCCATGTTTATGAATAACATGGTATGTCATTCACTATGCTCATTTGTCTATTCGGCAAGTCAAATTCTTGAACCAAGCTTCTCCCTTTTTGTTCACAATTCTTCCAAGGCATAATATTTAGGCGCATTGGAAGACTTTAAATTCATTGTAAACAAAATGGAAAAATGATACAAGAATCTGACCTTTTAGTTGTTTGTTCAATAACCAAGTATACATGTAGCCATATAGATCTTTGCCCTCGTCTCCATTCGCAAGCAATGGTACCTGTTAGAAAGATATATTAGAAAAATGAACACAATTCATGATATACAATATGTTATTCATAAACATGAAACACACAAGCATATGATGAAATTTCCAAAAATAATAGACAAACTTGACAAATTTTTCCAAGTATTCATAAATTAAATCAATTTTTTGTCAACTTTGCTTATAGTGTAGAAGGCATTCAAGCAATCAATGCATGGTTAATACATTCAATGCTTCCACGGTGAACAAGCCCTTGGTAAAACATCTGAAAAAACATTGCTCTATGTACCAACAAGAGAAACATACAAGCTTTTCAAGAAACAGTAAATGAATGAGAATAAGTGGAAAAAAAACCAAGCACATGCCTGACATTTCATGAATTAACTATGTATTCACTACTTGTGTACCCATTAGGCCTTCAATTAACTTTTTATGTACAAATATACTTGATTCATTGAATATGTGTAAGAATTATGCCAAGTGTTTGGAATTATCGAATTTGTGCCAATAAGCAAATGATCATTGCAATCGTTTGATTACACTAATAATGTAACCAAATATATGCATAAGTGCAACCATGCAATATGCAATTCATATGCAATGCTTCATATAACATATCAATCGGATTTGCTTACAAGCAAATGAAAGCAAATATACTTATATTATACATTTTGGTCAACATACAATGCAAAACATTGCACATGGACTCCATACCACATGCCTGTAACTATGCGTAACTCTCGTTACAAAAGTAACTTGATTTTGGCCATAAAACAGTTTCATCTTTATGAATTATATACCATGTCATTCACTATACTCATTTGGTTGTGTTTCCTGAGTCTGTGATCCCCTTGAACAACGAAAGAGCTACAAAGTTTCCTTTCAACAATTATCTCAATAGCTTAGTTTTTTGTGCTCAGAAATTACCGTTTATCTCCTTTTCTATTGCTTTCAGTAGGTCAATTTTTCATTTTCCTTTAAGTAAATCAAGCAAACAGGGCAAAATTATATATTGTGGCAAATATTTAATTGGGGGATGCATATAGTGCGAGCTTTCATAGTAGATTGATGTGTATTAAAACAGTGAATGCACGTTTAATGCATTAAATACAAACTTCGTGATATCTATTGAACAACTCATGCATATTCAAGTAGAGAATCTATAGTTAATTCATGAAATATGAGGTAAGTGGTGGTTTGTCCTTATTGTTTGTTGAGAAACTTTCATGTTTTTGGATGTGGGTTGCTGTTTGCGACATTTGTTATTCTGTGTAGTGCTTGAATAAGGGAGAAGCTAAAGGAACAATGTGCAACTGCTGAGTGAGCCATCTGTTTCTTTTTGATACTTGGGCATCAAAAGCGTTAGAGGGGAAACTAAATAGTTTGAGGGAATTGAGTGGTTTGTGGGTTTTTTAGATCTTGATTGCACTTCTGCATGTTCATTATTCTGTAAAAATGTAGTGGTCATAAGTGGCTTGGCTATTTGTTTATGATACTTGATTACTAGAAGTATTGCTCAGTGTTACAAGGGATAACAAGCCAATTGAGTACACTAAATTACATATGCTTTGAGGAAGGTTTTGTCAATTGTGGTGGTAGTGAACATGCTAATTTTCTTTATTGTTCACTGAATTGATTGTAATCAAAGGGAAAGAATGATACAAGAATATGATCTTCCACTTCCTTGTTCAACAATTAACTATATTTACAACTACATAGATATTTGCCTCCCTTTTTAATTGTACAAAAATATGTTACTTTTGCAACCAAGAATATGCATAATTGCAATCATCGAAGATGCAATTCATTGCTTAAGTATGAGATTGTTTTATTTAAAATATTTTTGTCTTTTTTCTATAGTCGAGATTTAAGTGCATATTTTTTGTGCTAGAAAATTACGGTTTATCTCTTTTTTCTAATGGTTTGAGTAGGTCGATTTTTCATTTTCCTTTAAGTAAAATAGGAAAATAGGGGAACATTATATACTGTGGCAAATATTTAATTGGGGGATGAATGTAGTGCAAGTTTTGGCGGTAGGTTGATGGGTGCTCAAGAAGTCAATGCATGTTTAATGCATTAAATGCAGACCTCATGATATGTGTTAGACACCTAGTGCGAAGATAAGCAAAGAATGCTTGGTTAATTTGCATGCAAAAAAAAAAGACAAACATGATAAATTTTCCCAAGCATTTCCCATTAGCCCTTGTAACAACAACTAACCATCATAAACAAATAAACAAGCCACTCACCAATAGTACACTACAACAGAATAACAAACATCAAAGAACATATACTTGTAGTTATCAAGTGTCAAAAAAACACAACCAAGCCATTCATTAGCAATGCACCTTTGCAGGATAACAAACATGCAAAAGTGCAACCAATAGCTAAAAAACCCACAAGCTTTTCAACAAACAATAAACAAACAAGAATAAACACAAACAAAACCCAACAGCCGCCTAAGATTTTATGAATTAACTATGCATTCATTGCACATATACCCATATGCAAAAACGAAATGAAGAGCTACAAAACCCACAATCTTTCCAACAAACGATAATTAAACAAGAATAAGCACAAACAAAATCCAACACTCCCTAAAGAATTCATGAACTAGTTATGCATTCACTGTATGTGAACCCATGAAATTTGCAAAAATATATAATGTCGTATTCTCCCAATTACTTAAACAAAATTGAATAGTAGACATAGTAACATTTAATGCAATAGCTATACATTGATAGATAAGCATGCCATATCCAACGCATATGATACAATTGCAAAGTTGACTTACTCCAATATGCAATGAACATATAATTAATTCATGAAATGTTAGGCGAGTGTTGGGTTTGGTTTTTGCTTATTGTTGTTTAACCCATGAAATCTTAGGGCTAGCTTTTGTTTTTGCTTATTCTCGTTTTATTTATCATTTGTTAGAAAACTTGTGAATACTTTAGCCTTTTGCATCTTCGTTATTCTATAAAAGTCGATTGTAGGTGAATGGCTTCCTTGTGTCTTTATGATACAATACAATTTCATTGGTGAAGCAACTATTTGAAAAATAAGTGCAATCAATGCAATAGTAAACCTGCCATTCAACAAGAACCAATAAAAGCACAAATGTTTACATTATACAATTTGATACATTGCCAAATGTAGTGTATCATTCATTTTTGTAAAAATAAATCAACAAATTAGGAACCCATTATATTTTTTGCAAATAGTCAATCATTGCATGCAAATTATGCCACCCTTAGCGACAAGGTAGTAGCTATAGAAGCAGTCAATGCATGTTTAATGCACTAAATGGTATAAATATTGGATCACAAACAATAGTATAATAAATGTAAATTCTGCAAAATAGATTTTCCCAAACATTTAAACATTAAATAGAAATCTTGCAAACTTAGCCAATAGGTTGATAACTACTTTTGTCCCGCTGCAATTAGATGTATTATTCATTGTTATAAGACCCAATTGTACAAATATGTACAATAGATAACAAACGACATGAAACACATGAAGCTAATAGGTAGGTTACAATTGCAAGAGTATCATTTTCAATTGAGTGGTAATAAATATTTATTTTGTCTCTGTATTTCTTCATGTAAGCATATTATTTTTCCTTGTTAAAGAAAATTGCAAAAATAATAGCACATTATATATTTTGCAAATATTCAATGTCTAAGTGCAAATTATGCAACCTTTCGCAACAAGATACTAGATGCTGAAGCAGTCAATACATGTTTAATGCATTAAATAGTATGACTCACAGATAAGAAACAACAGTCTATTACATGCAAATTATGCAAGATAATATGATACCCATAAACATGAATCACATAAGCATGTGTATAGGAACAATGTACTATTGATGACCGACTAGTATTTCTATTTATGATACTTGATAAGCAAATGTATTGCTCACTGTTACAAAGAAAAATCGACAGAACTAAAACCTAACACTCGCCTAAGATTTCATGAATTAGTATCCACCAGCTCTCCAACACATCTCGCACAATTTGCATGTAATGGAATAAACATGTACTCAGTGCTTCATGATCAAATATTTCCTAGAATATATAATGTTCCCTTATTTTTTCAATTTAGTTAAACGAAAATGAATAAATCATAATTTTCAAGCACAAAAATATTTGCTTAAATCCTGACTATAGGAGAAAGGCAAAAATATTTTAAACAACACAATGTCATTGGCCAAGTTACTAATTGGAAAGAAAATGCAATGGATGCAATAGTAAACCTGCCTATCGACAGGAACCAATAATAGACCTACTCTAACCATCTATGGGGAAAACACAAAAAATACTTGAAATAATATAATTTGATTCACCATGAAAAGTTTAAGAACAACAAACGATTATTTCAAAAGAAAATTCAACAAATGCAATTGCCTACCAACATAAACTAACAATTGCAATAGTGACCTGCCTTTCAACAAAAAAAAGTTTCGTGCTTATGAATTACATAACATGCCATTCACTATGCACATTTGTCTATTTAGTAAGTCAGATTCCTGAACCAAACTTCTCTTTTATTGTCTACAACTCTTCCAAAGCATAAATTTTATGCACATTGGAAGACTTAAAATTCATTGGAAACAAAGGGGAAGAACGTTACAAGAATTTGACCTTCTAGTTCCTTCTTCAACAACCAAGTATATTTGTGTTCATATAGATGTCTGCCTCTAACTCCAATTGCAAATAATGGTTCCTATTATAGGGACAAATTAGACAAATGAACATAGTCGATGACATATAATACACTATTCATAAACATGAACTACAAAAAGATCAATAAAATTTGCAAAAGAATAGACCAACACGATAATTTTTTGTGAACATTCCCCGTTAGCCATTGTAACAACAACCAAGTATCATAAACACAAGAACAAGACACTCATCAGTGGTGCACAACCACAAAATAACAAACATGCAAAACCAAAACCAAAAGTTAAAAACATACAAGCTTTTAAACAAACAACAATAACCACAAATAAAACCCAATACTCGCGTTAGATTTCATAAATTAACTATGCACTCACTACTTTTGTACTCACCAGGCCTTCAACACATCTCACACACTTTACTTTCTAAGCCTTGTTGATACGCTACTACCCACACAAGCAATACACACATAATTAATGCATTCACTCCCTCATTATCCCCTATCATGCATATGTAATCTACTGTACCTATTTACACCGTTACCCCTTGTAACAACAACCAATACTTCTAGTTATCAAGTGTAAAAAACACACAACCAAACCATTCACCACCAATGCACTTTTGCAAAATAATGAACATACAAAAGTGCAACCAATAGCTAAAAAACTCACAAGCTTTTCAACAAACCACAAACAAGCAAGAATAAACACAAACAAAATCCAACACTCGCTTAAGATTTCATGAATTAACTATGCATTCATTGCACATATATGCACATGCAAAAACGCAACGAAGAGCTACAAAATCCATAATATTTCCAACAAATGATAATAAAATGAGAATAAGCACAAACAAAATCTAGCACTCGCCCAAGATTTCATGAACTAGTTATCTGTACATTGCATGTGCACCCACCGACTTATCGAGTGTCACAAATACACAACCCAACCATTCACTAGTAGTGCACTTTTACAGAATAACGAACATAACTAAAAAACCCACAAGCTTTTCAACAAACGATACACAAACGACAATAAACACAAACAAAACCCAACACTTGCCTAAAAATTCATAAATTAACTATGCATTCACTGCATGTGTACCCACATGCAAAAACACAACAAAGAGCTAAAATACCCACAAACTTTCTAACAAACGATAGTCACACGAGAATAAACACAAACAAAACCCAAAACTCGACTAAGATTTCATGAATTAGTTACGAGTTCATTGCATGTGTACCCACATGACACAAGACATTGTCCAAAGCATTCAGTTTTCCCTATAATGCTTTTAGTCATTAAGTATAAAAACAAATAGATGCGCCACTCACCAGTTGCACACTGGAAGCACTACACAAAATGACAAACGTCGAACATGACAACCCACAGCCAGAAACATGCAAGCTTTTCAACAAACAGTAAACAAACAACATGCAAATTAGTCAAGCATTCTCTGCTTTTTTCGCACCAACTGTCTAATACATATCGTGAAGTTTGCATTTAATACATTAAACATGCATTTACTGCTTCAATATCGACCAACTCACCGCCAAAATTCGTACTACATACATCCCCGATTAAATATTTGCCACAATATATAATATTCCTACCATATATAAAGTTCTCCTAGTTTCTTATTTTACTTAAAACAAAATAAAAAATAAACCCACTCAAACTAATAAAAAAAAAGATATTATGTAACTTTTTACTACCAAAAATATGTACTTAAATCTCGACTATAAGAAAAAACACAAAAATATTTTAAACAAAACAATCTCATACATTGAATTTACAATACATTGAATTTAAGGGTAGTATCACTCATAAACTTATTAGTGTTTAAAAACACTATAATTCGCCGGCCCGCATGGTTGCTAGGACTAGGACCGATCTTATGAGTTTCTGGGTTTGCATACAATTTGGCGATAATCATCGGTTATGTAGCCTTTTGTGAACGACTAGCAATGCAGGGTTGTAGGGCCTTCGAAGAAATGTTCTGCTAACTGGATCCTAATATTACAAAGGAGTGCTATTTTGATTCAAACATCTGCCGCCCACCCTTTCTTCATGATGAGCTTCATAAACTTGAAGTACCTGTGAATATGACGTGAGAAATATTTATTCAAAGGCATTCGATGCGGAGGTTTCGTTTGAATCGAGGATTTTGTTGTAGAAGGAACAGGAGAAAATTAGGATTTGTTTAAATTTTTGAAGGGGGGCTTCAAGTTTACAGAGGTAATGCGCTTTGAATGCCCCCTTCTCTATTTTTCACGAGTTTTCCTTTGACTTCTTACTAATTATATTTTGAATGTTTGATTTCAGGGTTTTTGATCTCTGAATATCTTTTTTAAAAGGTGAGTAATTATGATTTCACTTGCTCCAAACACTATAGCTTAGTTTGGATGTGTAATTTTAGGTTCTGGAATCTCTGACATACTTGGAAAAAGCTTAGTTTCAGATCAATAATTGAATTGTTCATAAAATTTGTAAGTGACTTTTTTTGGACGTTTGAATTTAAGGGTTTTGAGAAAGGAAAGAGAATTCAAAATTCACTGTTGTTGAGCGACCGGTGTATTGGATCTTCTCCAATTGTGAGACGGACGAACATTCTGAGAAGAGGGGATTCAGGTTTGTATATATACAATTTAATCTAATCCATTGTTTATTTATATGTAAATGTCCAATGTGGCCAATGGTATCGTATCTAAAAAAGTATAGAGTAAGGGGAGTCCTTAATGCATTTCTAATACAATGGGATACATGAACAGCAAATTTTACATGCATTGACTGTGGTAAACCTGTTGAGTTCCTCAATCGAAATGATTTAATAAAACAAGAGGTAGCTTTTAAATGATCTCTCAATCTCATTCTTCGCAATGTCAACAGTGTGATTTCTTTCCATTTTTTGTCATGGTGTTTTTGTCGTTAACCTGCATAGCAAAGGATCATCAGCATTTTCTTGGAGATTTTGTGGACTTGCAGAGGCCTATATGCTTAAGTTGGGGGTCTCTTTATCCAATGGAACCATGAGTTTGAAGAACCTCGTGTGGTCTGGCTATCAAGGGTCCAATATGCATTTTATGGCTAACTCAAATTTGACATAAGGTGGACAGTTATCTTGATCCATTAAGAAGATGTTTGCATCCCTCCGATCTGTAGAATAATAATTCCCATTTCTAATGCTTTTCCAATTGTTCTGATTGGTTTTTTCTTGGTTCAAATTTGTCTTTTTAGTTATGCAACCATGTGAGGGCATCTTTCAGCATAAGTGATCTGTTCCTTAGTATGAATAATTGATAAGCATATTTTCTCATTTCCAGGTAGTGTCCTTAAAAAGAAGCATAAGGATGCCTATATCTTTGGACAAATACAATCCATCTTTTTTAGTGTTTATTATGTTGGTTTTCCAAGATTGAATCTCATGTAAATTTATTGTCTTTGTTTCTACAAATTCATTTTGCATATATATAGATGTATGAATGTAATATTTACATATTTACAAACGTATAAATGCAATATTTGTATATATACAAATGTTTTGTCAGCCGAGATTGTTGAATGGTTGTAATTCACACAGAGCTTGGCCTTCCAAAGTTGGGTAGTGATGCAAACGAGATTTGGGGGTTTTATCAAACTGTCGAATCAAGCAGCTCAGATCAGAAATACAAGCACAATTTAATTAAATTTGATTCTTCCAGCCAAATTACTCAGCCATTCATAAAAGAAAACTACACCAAGAAATTTCAATTCATTATTCGTTGGTATGCATTTATAAATACATCTTTTATTTTTTATTCTTCATAAACTTGAAATTCAATTTTCAAAACAACACATTGGTATGCTCTGTCTCCTCTGTTTTTGACAACTCACAGCAGCTCTTTTTCTCTACTTTTCCCTAGTCTATTCACTTCCCCTTCTTCTCATATGCCTTCCTTCTACTTTTCATCTCAAATTCTTCGCCTCTTAAATGTCTCTCTGCCTTCCTTTCTTTCTGGCACCTCATTTTTCCTGCACAACTTTTATTTTGTAAATTTTAAACCTTGGGAAAATATCCGTGCCCCTTCCTTTCCTTTATCCTTTTCATATTTTATTTTCTTTACAGCTGCAAAAATCAAGAAGAAAAGACTTCTATGCAGCCAAAGGGTCTTGAAAATTTTCTAAATTAAAAACTATAAAGAGTTTTTAAAATGCCATGCCCTTTTCCTTCACAACTGTGCTGGGTTTTCTTTCTTTTTCTTTTTCTTTTTTCTATTTCTTGACTTCTCCAAAAATGTAGTGCTTCATCTTCCATTTTATTTTATTATGAATTGTTTTTTAAAATTGTTTTTCAAGAGACTAATACTAGGCGCTGAAAAAGCATGGAATTTTTTTTTACATAATTTTTGATTGAGTGAATACTTTCACTTGTAAACTGATCACATTGCGTGAAACAACCTCATGAAGTTCCCTGTAAAACCATTTTATTCCAGCTTTTATGAAACTCTTGAATTAATATTTTTCGGAAATTGTCAAGCGAAAATTTCTGATTTTAATTTTTCCCAACTAGTAAAGAATCTTGCTATGAAAAGTTACCATATTGAGTGAAATATAGTCAAGAACATCCCTAGAAAATGGTTTAACTCCAGCCTTCGTGGATTTTTAAATTTAATTATTTCGGTGAAACTACGAGCTGAACCAGGTAACTTGCCTTCAAGCAAAATCTTCATTTTTGCAAATTTGATCCAACTAGAAGCTCCCTAATGTAGCAAGATGTGAAGAACAACAAAAACAAATTAAAATTGAAAATAAAAGGAGCAAATGTATTTTTTGGGTGATGTGGGATTCCCTGTGGACCCGAATGCTCCTACACCAAACATGCCAATTAAGAAAATTTTGTGAACATGGTTCACAAAATGGAGCTGGATGATAGACTCACCCTTCCAAATTGTATACATTCTGCAACAAACTCCATCATTATAATAGGTACATTAGATTACTGATTTACTTCTTCTTTCTCCTTGTCTAACATCTAACTTGAACCCTTCCTATTTTCCCCTGCCAAATCTGCTCACCAATCTCTTGTCCGCTTATGAACTTCTGTCCACCATTGACTGACCTCCTCCAAATACACTTTTCCTTTTTTTTGCTCTCTGGTGGGATTTAACCCACAACAATCCATCCACCTCCACCAAAAATCTTCTTCCCATTTCTCACTTACCACTACACCTACATACATATCAATATCAATAAAATGAAAATTAAATAATTCCATCATCTCCTCACCTACACCCACCTCTTTTTTTTCTTCACATTCTTCTTTCTTCATGTCAACATGTTCATCAGTACTTTGCTGCACTGCAACTTTCAACACCCTCATGTTTTTTTCTTCTGCACTTCTATGCTCCTCAATTACCAACACGTCTGTACATGAATTAACATCACAAACTTTAAGGAAATTAAAAATTTCCAACATTACCTCTTCATCTTGTTCCACTTCTTCATCCTTGTATCCTTACCCCAATTGTTTCATGCCTTCCACAAGACATGTTCCAGCTACAACCTCCTATTTCTCTTTTTCATCCTCATCATTTTTTCTATCCTTCTCCCTTATATTCAGTTGCATCGTTTTCTTCAATATTATTTTGTCCTTCAGAGGACCAAACACTACTGTAATCTAACCTTTTTCACTAACCTTTACTGCACAAGTTGTATATAAATCTGTACTAACAAGATCATGGTAATGATCCATCTGCAATTCCTCTACATTCAGTTATTTTTTTCCACACTCCTTTAGTTGCACTAACTTTCCATTCATCTCTTTCGCCTTTTTCACCATCTCATATCCATATAACTCAATATCATCTTCTTGATCATATAAATGAAAAATATTAACTTTTACCTTTGTTTTCTCCTGTTCCTCTTCTATTGCAACATCCTCTCTATGCTCATCCCTTGCTGTCAACATCTTCAAACCTTCACTAAAACATGCTTCAACTGCATTTTCATTCTTTCCTTCTTCATCCTCTTGCACGAGGATCTCTCCTTCGGTGGCATACACATGACAATTTGCTACTTCTTTCTTCATACCTGCACACAAAATATCCCAACTAAAATTATAGAAATCAAGTGTTTCCAAAGGCTCCTCTTCATTGTCATTTTCTTTTTGTGCAACGATTTGTATTTCCTCCATCAATTCCTTAGGTTCAGTTAACAATTCTCCTTCCAATAAACTATTTATCCGTTTCATCTCCTTTCTTAACAAGATATCATCCTCACCTTCATCAATTTTCTCATCAAATTTAGGACCCTCAAAATTTATTATTTCAACATGTAATCTTCTTCATTTCTTACAAACAAACCAATATCGGATAAAACAGGGTCTTCAACATTATCATTCTTCTTTTCTTCCTCTTTGAACTTCTCTTCTACTATCTTCCCATTCACAATTTTTGTAGTCTTCTTATTCTCAATAACTGATTTAAAAATCAGTCCATCACTATCTTCTTTCATTGTTTCATCTATTGAGCAGAATTCAATCCATTTTTCCTTTCCTACTGCTATAGTCTGTGATATAAAATCACCTTCTTTACACCTTTTATCTTCACATTCTTTAACAAAGTCTCTAAACTCTTCTACCTTAACTTCCTTAAAATCAATTTTATTAAATCTATGGTCTATAGGGACCACTCTATCTTCTTTTACCTCTTCTTTTGTCACTTCATTTATACTTGTGTGGGTTGTTCCTTGTATTTGTGTAGAATTGCACCCCTCACAATTTCGCATACATTCTTGCATCCGCTTTAGTGTCCACTCCTTTAGCATTTTGAGTAGGCTCATTTCAACCCTTGCATTAGCCTTTTTCCCTTCTCAAGATGCTCCAACACCCCTTTTTAGCAGCCACCCTTACGTGTTAGCTTTTCGTTGAACTTTGTGCTTTCACTGTTCGCGTTGTTTTGTAGTGTGATGTGTCCAGACACTAGCGTGCCGTGCGGACGTCCGTGCGCTGCACTAGCGTTCTGTGACGTTTCAACGCTCAAACGACCGTTTTCGAGCATGCTTTCCACTTGTCACCTCCTTTGGTCGGTGGTAACGGCTCGAGATGCTTTGTAATTGCCTGGGAAGCTTCTTTTTGCTTCTCTTCTCTCCTTAAAATTAGTCTTTTCACTCCATTTGTAGCTCCTAACTTTTTCCAAGTCTTGCTAGCACTTCTCTTGCTTCATTCTAGCTTTTAGCCTCACTCCATCACTTGCTTGCATAACTTTATATAGCTTGTTGTAGCAGCTTCAAGCTCTCTCAAGCTCCCCTTATAACACCCTTTGCAACATCATCTCCCTCACTTCATGCTTGTGAGCAGCTTGGGATTCCATATCCCTTACTATTCGCATACTTACTTGGTGATATAGGTTCTCCTCCTCAAGTGGGGTTTGCTTTTATCACCTCTTTTGTGATATGGGTTCTCCTCCTCGAGCGGGGTTTGCTTTTATCACACGCTTACTTGGTGGTGCGGGTTCTACTCCTGAGCGGGTTTTGCTTTCACCACACGCTTTGTTCATTTCTTTCTTTCTCTCTATCTTCTTGGCTGTCCGTGGAGGTGGGAACACCAAAACGAGGGTTTGACTGAGGCAAACCCTTATATAGCCCCAACATTCTCTCTAGATATCACGCTTGCAGGTTTTGAAGACATTTGTTTGGTGGAGGCTTCATCACTCACGTGGTTGTAAGTATTTCTTTCCTTTCTTCTTCTTATCTTTATTAGTTCTATTTCAATTCTGTCATTTTCCTACATTCTGTTAGTTCTCAGTGATCGGTTAGCTAGCAATCATTTAGGCATTTTTTGTTATAAACTCACTCTTTGGTTCATACGAGACGCCAACGTGCATTGTCGTTTGTATTCTGCGTTGCCGTCCTTTGGCCGAGAGCTTGTCAGTTTGTCCAAAAACTCTCTGTGACCTGCTCTTTCGGATTTTGAAACTCTCACTGCTGTTCCATTGAGGTAGTTTAGGGAAGTTCGCTTCATGAGACTCTCTGAATGAAGAGAACTTGTGAGTAGCGAATCCCCCTCTTCTACATTCCTATATACTCTTCTCTACTTCAAACTTCTGTCACAAGGTTGCAACACTTCTTTGCTTTATTTATCCTTTCACTATCCTCTTTCAAAAGGATTTCCTTTTTACTTGAATCTTCCATTCCATTACTCAAGTCTTCACCTTATTCAAAATACCAATCTATCCTCTCTTTATGCCATTCAACATCATACTTTTTATTTTTTGCCATGCCACCTTCATTTAACTTTTTCTCATATAAACATTTTTTGTAAATCTTTTTGCTCGTTGTTCCACAAATAAAATCTTTATTAGTCTTTTCATGACCCTTTTTGTCCTCATTTTCAAAGAAATCTTGCTTCACTTCTGTTCTAGGGTATAAACCCTCTGTAGTTACAAGACTGCAACACATCTCTTGCAACTTCAATCAAAATTATTGAAAACAAACATACCTCTTTGCTTCTCATGCTTTCCTCTACACTCTGTAGTTATATGCTCTTTCTCATACCTACAACAAATTATTTAGAGCATCTAGTGTGATGTCCCCACTCTAGTCAGTTCTCAGGAGCTTGTGAGTTAGCCTATATTTTGGAACCTTGTAGGCTAACAGGATTTGGTTAGAGGGTCAGTGGCTATTTTTGGTGAGTTGTCATCCTCACCCCCTTCAGCTTCAGTGTGGGATTCATCACGAGCATTTGGTGTTTAGTGTTCGCTAGTTTCTGACGGCATGGAAATATATGGAGTTTGGAGGGAGTTATGTATATTTAAATGATTTAAGTTAATTATTTAACTTAACGCTTTATTATAAAGTCAAATTGACTTTATAAATATTATATCACTTAAATATATCATAAATGATTTAAAATTAAATCACTTAAGTATAAAGTGCACTCAACTTGGGAAAAGCAATTATTTAATTGCTAACTATTTAAAAGTTATAAAACATATTTTTATGTATTTTATTTGAAAGTCAAGTCGTGCTTTCTTGAAACTTGTGCCTTTTGGGGATATAAGGCATTTTTGGCAAATCAAACTCATTCATGATTATTTGACTTTGCCATTTATTTGTCTGTGCTATTCTCTGAGACAAGGGTTTGAGCATTTCTGCCGTTGGAGAATGAGTTTCTTTTCAGTGTTGAGCATTTTTGAGACTGTGAGAGACTAGTTGAATTAGTGCATCTGTGAGGGCTTCAGTTCAAAAGTCCATTTGATTTATATCAGAGTTCTTGATTTGTTTGTTTAGAAGTTTTTTCAATAAAGAAGCAGAGGGTTTGAGAGATTGGCATCTTCTTTCCTTTGGTGGATAGGTTCTTATTTATGGCCGTACCTTTCATACAGATGCCGTACATTCTCTTTGAAGTGCGTGGCTCTCTTGGCAAGGGCGTGTGACTTCTTGAGGCAAAGCGCCTTCCTTCTTGGCATCTTCTGTGTTCTTTTGGTGGCACCTATCCTTTGCAGTGTCTTTCCTCCAGTTTCTAGGTGGGAGAAAGCAAATCTGCAGCCCAGGTGTGCTATTCATTAGGTTTCAACACTTCTTGCATGGCAAGTGCATTATCTTTCTTATTTAATTATTTTGGAGAGATCCGGGTATGCTCATTGTTCCTGATCTGTTTGTAATTGATGAATAATGCCTATTTCATGAGTTGTTTCAATTATCTAGTGTAATTTCCAGTTTAATATCAATATATGCATGGCGTACCTTCTACTTCTATCTAGAAACCCTTCTTAAAAAACTATAAAAACACAAAAAGATAAGATAAAATTACAGGGTTTGAGTAGGAGCCAGTTGGGCTCATCACAGTGGTATCAGAGCTTTGATCCTGCTAGCCTGAGGGTTAGCAGTTTCTATGCGGTCACATCAGAACAGGTTTAACAGGTACTACTCGTGCAGGGGTCCTGGTTATTAGAGAAGTACTTTTGAACCATTTCCAACGTTTCCGTTTGATGAACAGGAGGAAGATTTTGGCTTTGATAATATGGCAAATAGGGATGAGGAAGGTCCTTCTAGGAATCGTCTTGATAACAAAGAAAGAGAGGCTAGAGATGTACTGAGAGGGATGGTGGCAGGCCAACAATAGGTGGCAAACATCCTCCAGCAGCTTAGTACCAATGTCCAAAACTTGACAGTTTAGAGAAGGCAGAATCAGGATCGAGATTAGGAGGGAAGTATTCATGGAGAAGCTCACAAGAATATTGCTCTAGCATGCACCTATGAAAGACCCACACGCCCTACATTCACTAGAAATGATACTAATGAAGAGGAAGAGGTTGAAGAGGGTGGTGACGTGAACTTTGCAGATAACATCATGACTATGC
>VDFB02053866.1:0-10643 GCA_007258455.2 Sequoia sempervirens | reverse complement strand
AATCCACTGATAGTGCTGATGTAGAGACCGGGGTCATGATATGCCAATAATGACCTTTATGAAGCAATTGTCATGTGAGGATCATAGCGTTTGCATACAACTGATTGATGTCATTGTGATCCTTGTCAACACTAGAGTTGGCCTTATCAGAATACACATATCACGATAGAGTGCCATGATGATCCTTGTGATAAAGAGTTGCTGCCATGATGCGATAGATTTGTGACATGGTATCTTTGGACTTTAGATGAGATGTAGGATTATGACATATGATGGTAGGCATGGAAAGGTTGTTTGGACGTTTGGATGAATCACTTTTTATTTTCCAAACTTGGTATGGTGGATGATGAATTTTTGGAGGGATGGCATTTGGAACCAGCACCTTTAGATGCCTTGCTTGATGACCATTTTGAAGGAGGTTGACATGTGTTATATGTGGGAGTCCTCTTGTCTTGTGGCTCCACATTGTGATTGACTTTTTCTTTTGACATATTTTCTTTGCTTCATCTATTTTTCTTTGGGATCCATTTTAATTTCATTTTTCCACTTGCCTTTTTGTTTGATTCAATGGCCTTTGACATTTTATTTTGATCTTTTGATTTGTATGAATTTTGTTTTTGTTGGTTTCAAAGGGAAGGTTTAAGATGTTGAGAATGATGGTTTATGGTGTGGGTGGACGGGGTGTTGGCAACAATCTTATGGCAAGGATTTCTCATGGACTCTATTTTGACGTTTGTATTTGACAAGGTTGCCCCCAGTATCGAGGAGGTTCCACTAACATAGTTTGATTTGCTGACTAAAGAATAGCCAAGACCTTGATGTTTGTAATTTCCTTGGAGTTGTATTGGTTCTTGAATGCCTTGCTCGTGTATGTCTAGTCATTTTCCTTGATATTGCATGCTTTGATAGATTTTGTTTGTGATGGGGTATTTATTGTTTTGAAAGCAAGATGCTAACCCATCATGATGTATGTGGACACTGTTACCTGGAATGTTTTCGTTTGCAAGGAAGCCTACTTTGACAAAGATAAATGACCTTAGTTGATAAAGTGTCTTAGCTTCATTGTCATGTTGGACATATTTCTTACGGATATCTTTGGTTTGATCTTGTGACATGTTAGGTTCAAATGATTCTATTGGTGCTTCCAAGTCAATGTTGAGGCCATCATTATGGTCAGTGTCATAAAGTCTAGTAAATTCAGCTATAACTTGATCATTTGCAAATATGTCCATAGTGGAAGACTCTTGTTTTAGAGGAATATCTTCTATGTGTCCCATGGAGGCAAGTGTCTCATTCTGGAAAGTGTTGCTAGTTGGGGCCTGAATAGGGTCATCATCAAGTGTTTGGTCATGAATGGCGTAAAGGTCAAGGAGTGGATCATTTCAGACTTCTTGGTCAATGGTAGGGTCTTGGTCAAAGATGGGGTTGTCGTGGATGATATAATTGGGATTGAAATTTTTTTCAAGGGTAGGTGTATTTTGGATGTCATGATTGTTTTGAAGGACTTCTTGAATGGAATTTAAGATAGGGTCATGGGATGGACTACCTTGATCCTAACATGAAGGTGACATTATGATGTCATGCTTTGGACTTTCATTTTGACATGTATCCTCAAGTTTAGACAATGGGATTTGACTTTGGACAATGAAAGAATTTTCATGACTAAAAGTGTCTTGTGAGGGATTGACTTGGAAAGGATGACTAGGATAAGACACAGGGACTTGGACTGGACTAGTTGGTGAAGGACGAGGATATGACATGAAGACTTGGACTAGATCAAAGTAAGGTTGACTAAAATAGGATGTGGATACTTGGAGGGGATCGATATGGTATGGTGTGGAGACTTGACATGAGTTGGTAGATAGTTGTTAAGGCATGTAGACTTGGATGGGATTGATAGGTGAAAGACTAGAATATGATGTGGAGATTTGTAATGGACTAGTGGATAGTTGGTTTCCCTTGTCAAGGTTAGGATAAGGGTAATAACTAGAAGTGTGTTGGAGATTAATGGTAGTATTTTTGTTAAGTGATTCTTGATAGTGAGGGTTGATGGATGGAGGACTTGGACTGATGGGTTGTCAGTAGGAAGGGTATGTAGGTGATGTTGGTCTCAAAGTATTAAAGTCAAAGCCATATGGTAGTTTAACCCCTTGGTCCAAGAGCATGGCTAGATACCTTTGAGGGTCATGTAGGACTAAGTCTTCCACAAAGGAGGCTATGTCAGGATTTTGTGTTGTAGCTTCTAAGTCTTCTATGTATACGTGTCCATGTCGGTCTCTTTGTATGAATAATGGTTCAAAGTGCTGTTTTGGTGGGATGAAGATGGCATGTGATCATGTAAAGATTGCTGCTGATGGTGAAAAGAACACAACAACATTAAACAAAATATTACTATTCTATTTCTCCTGAAAGAGAAAGATAACACATGGAGATCTAACTCTCAAGGTCCTGGTAATTGGTTCTCAATTATGCTGACTTCACTCAGTGGTTGATATAACTGTAATATTCAAGGGGCCTTTGCTGGTAACAAAGAACAAGAATGCATAGCATCAAGTAGTCTACGTTTTGGGGGGTTTTAAATAAAATAAAAAGATAAATCAGAGCTTTAAATCAAAGAAACGTGAATAAAATTCTTACGCATCCAGACATGCATATTAATAATGAGTGTTTATTCCACCTAACCACAACTATAGCAAGATGCAATCCATAGAATAAACTATGCTATTGCATACATCCATAATGCTAATTCAGATACCATCCATATTCACTAAACTTACTTCAAACAAATCACTCACTCATCATCCAAAACACAGATCAAATGAATATAATAACAATTTAATTCACAAATAATCCAATGATATGATCTTGAATCCGCCTTTCCTATTAACTTTCTTCATCAAATAAGGAACAATTACACAAAAAATCATCAAGATGGATTGATCATGTACCATTAACCTTATTTTAAAATGGATCCAAACTTCTTTAAAATCATGACATGAAAATGTATGAAAATCAAAACAACGTTGCATCAACTTTTAGAGTATCTTTCTAAAACATTGAAATCCTAGATTCAGTTTCTATCTTCTATCATTAGGTGGTTGATCTTTCTTCAATTATCCCATCTTTACAAAAGCAGATTCTACATATAGGTGCCACATGCACAAATTTATCACTATCAATCAAGATCCACACCATGGAGTTAGAACTCCAACAATGAAGCGGACTACAACCCCTGCTTCAAGGTTGATCACTCTATCTCTACTCAAAAAAGGAAAACCGATAATTCGTGAAGAAATGAAACCTACCTGATTAGGACTCCGTGAGAGAACTTATGTCAAACCACAAAAGAGGAGAAGAGTAGATAGAAGCATGGTGAAAAGAGTCAGCCACTTTGCACTGAATGCTCAAGAATGTACTGGCCAAAACCGGAGCACCCTGCTGGAAGAGTATCCAACCGCCCATCCAACCAATCACCTTTCAATTTGATTCTTTCAAATCTACGAAAACCAACCTTTGCATCTCCTTTAACTTGATTAGCTCCTTTCTAGCAACTCTTACCTCTTCCCGGATATCCATAAACTGATCTAACAATAAATTCTCCCCATCATCTCCCTTTTGCATGATTTCCTCAAATCTACCCCTCCATCTCTCCCTTAGTTTATCCAACGACAGGCCTTCATTATTGGAGGAATCTAAGTTGATTAAAATGGCCACAACTGCCTCTAACTCAATCATCTGTTGATTCAAGTCCTTACTCATTTCTCAAACTTCTTCTTGATGTCCATGCGTAGCTCTTGACTTATACCTTATGATGCTCACAGTTTTCTCCACAAAATTTTCATTACCCTGCTCAAGAACTGAATATTCCAGCAAGGTGGACTTGGGCACTTTACTAATATCCTCAAGCCTTTTAACATATTCCTTGTATTCATCACCCTGTTTATTTAGATCCTTAGCTTGTTGGTCTAGATCTTCTGCCAACTCAAGAGCAGCCTTATGAATCTTAGAACCCTCAACAAGAACATCATCAACCTCCTGGTTGAGCTTATCCAACCATTTATCCACCATTCTTACCTTTCTCTTCATTTGGACCAAATCATCTACTTCCTTTTTGGTTAACAAAACTAGGGATTCAAGAAGAGCATCTTGTTGGAAAATGGGACTTGAGACATCCTTTAAAAACCTATGAAGCTGATCCAATTGAGTCTTAAGCTCATCCTTCCTTTGTTTATCCTTGATCATCCGGGTTTTGGTTGAACAAGCCACAATATCAATCAAACTCATCTATTGGTTTCTCGTAGGCCTTCCCAAATTTACTACCCCCAACTAATAATCAGTTATTTTCATATCATCACGTCTCTTCTCCATTACAGGTATGGCACATTTAGCAACAATTTCTCCAGCATCAGTGAGCCTAGTAGAATGAAAAAATAGGGCCATCTTTTTAGGTTTCTCTTTCCCAATTTATTTCATCATTTCTTCCCAATTCAACGGTTGTGGTTGGACAACTTGTTTCCTTTCCAAGTCTAGTTTTAGCCAAGTAGGAGCAATAGGAGTAGTGGCTGCCTGGGCTGAAGAAGAAGAAACAGTAGTGGAAGACCAAGGTTGTAACAATTTAGGCCCCGATTGAGAATCAACCTCCTGCACATTTTGCTGATCACTTTGCTCCTTTTCTTGTGCTAACCTTTCTGCTTCCTCTTTATCCTTTTTCTCTTGTAGCCTTTTAGCCTCCAACTCCTGCTTTAAGCATTGCTCTTTTATTTTCTTCTTTTCTAACATTTGATCTCGCTGCTTCTTCAATTCTTCAACATAGTCCCATGCCTCCTTGGACTTCTTTTCATGTTCAGGAATCTCAGCAGCCTCTCTTTCCCTTTTCAAATGCTCTTGCTCTTCCTTTTTCCTATAAGCCTCTTCTTGTGCTTTGAGCTTAGCTTCAATAGCTTCTTTTTCTCTTCTTTGTTGGCCCTTTTCTTCTTCAAGGTCATGAATTTTCTTCTACATTATCAACTTATCCCTCTCCTCTTGAATCTTGAGCTCCTTCTCCTTTTGTTGTTGTTGTTGAGCCATTTCATCAGCCTTGACCTTATCTTCCAACTCCTTCTGCTTAACTGCCAATTCAGATTGTGCCTTGGCCTCCTCCTCTTGTTGCTTATTTGATGCCTCAGCCTGTGCCTTAGCATCAGCTTCTCTTTTTGCATCTTCAAAGAGTTCCCACTGATCTTCCTTAGTCAATATATGTTCAGTGCCTGCATCATTTGTCACATCCAAAGATGTTGATACATGATGCTCTTTATCAGAGGGAGTCTTTTCTAAATCTGTTTCTATATTATGTACCTCAATTTCATCCTCCATTCGCTTTAAGACCTCTACTTCATCATGGAGGACTCCCTTTGGTGATTCTTGGCCTAATTCTTGTGCATCAGAAGGCTGAGTAGATGCCTCCCCTACAGCAAATGCAGAAGCACCCACCTCCGTAGTTGTTTCATCTTCCTGCACCTCTGGAAGATCTTGAGGAACCACCTCATCAACTTGTGCACTAGAAGGCATAAACTCTAAAGGGTCCTTAGGCACCATCCTTCTCTTTTCCCTTTTATATCCTTGGGTGGTACCTATAGCCTTCCTCTTCTTAGATGATGTAGCCTCGGCCTGATTAGTCCTCAAACTCACCCATTGAATACTCCTGTCCAACACCGGTCTTGCAATCTGCTTTATGTCGATTATCTCCTCAGCATTCCAATCTATTGGATCAAGATCTTTAGTACCAATCTTGCCTGCATCATACCTGGGATCCAAAACAATCCCATCATCAAACAATGTTTCTGGAATGTCTTCCTTTATCCCAAACTCAACCATAAGTGGGATAGGTATCCTTTCATAATTCTTCTTCCTAAGATCATACTCATCTTGCAAGTCCTCCCAAAAATCCTCCAATAGATTAAAATTCTTCTCAAAGACACTAGGAAGAAAATCCATCATCTTGTGTTTGGGATCATAGTATTTCCTGGCTGTGTACAAGCCCAACTTAAAATAAACTAATTCATCACAAACAGTCTTAGCTTTCTAAATGTGTGGACAGCAAAAGGCCCTCAGCTTCATTGAAGACTTATGGCACCCAGTCTTGTGCTTGTTGCTAAACTAGAAATTCACAGCCAAGGCTTGATAAATAAAATCCATTAAAATGATCTTATCACCACAACATCTAGGTAGCAAATGGGGGTGACCATCAAAGCCTGCTAACCTGAAATAGGTGAATGTGGGGTACTGGATAAACCAATGCCCCCATTCATTCACAAAAGCCATTGCCTCCCTGCTAATCCTATACCATGCATCCCCATTAATCTTGTTAATAATGGCATAAAGAAAGGCATCATTAACCATTCTATAATGTTGCTCTGATGCCTGCAAGGTGAGCTGGTTATAATACTCCCACACTTTCTTCTATCCTTGGGCTTCCCCCAATATACCTACTGTTTGAAGTCCAGGAAAAATCCCCACACGGGAAGCTGCATAAACTACATAGGAGGTCATAAAGAAACGCTTGGTTTCTCTCACTTTTATCATCTTATTGTGAATGTTGTCTGATACTATCATTGACTAGTCAAATTGTTGCCTCCCATCCAAAATAGTTTGAATGAAAGGAAACATCCATTCTTTAAATAGTGAAGCATCCCTTTTACCAAACACCCTAGAGAGGAACATGATTATATCTCCAATTTCTTTACTAAATTATGCCCTCTTAGGCTGGTCTAGAAGCTTGGTCAGAGACTTCTTCTCTACTCTCATCCAAGTCTTATTCATATGAAATCTATTCCTCTCCTTGTTATCACTGTAAAGCTTCAGAGCCTCTGCTTCATTCAATTGCTTAGGGTTCTTGGGATTAGGTATATGAAACATGAATTTGATCATTTGAGGTGTGAAGTCAATAATGACATTACCTTTTACATCCACACACTACCTAGTAGCAGGGTTAAATGCTCCAGCTACTGCAAGAATCAACTCCGGACATTGAATAGACAGGGGGAAGAGTGCAACATGTGCCAGTCCCGACTGAAAAATCCTTTTTGTCCTTCCTGTGATCTGCTCTTCAGTGAATGTCTCCTCATGCAACTCTTCATAATTGAAAGGACCCAAATTGGTGTTAGTAATATTAGTCTAGTCGGAGTCAATTTTGCTAGCCGTGAGGATGGCTTCCCTATGCTTACACCTCAAGGTATATGGGAGCTGCTCCACTTTGATCTTCTTTGGCCTAACTCCTTGCCATGAAGTTTCACCTGGTTGGCTCCTTTGAGAGGCCTCATCTGATGCTCCCAACATCTCTTAATACCTGTAGCAATTTCCTGTATTAGATGAACAAAACATCTAAGTTAGTTAATCATATAATCACTACTCCATCCTCCTAAGATAACATTTGGTCAAACTATGCCTTTATTGGAGGCAAAACCATAGAAGTATTAGGCATAGACAATGTTTCCTACATGAGGCAAGGCTGAGATCGAAACTGAACAGTCAAAGGCGGGACCAGAACGGGAACCAAAACATGGTCGGAAGCGGGACCGGAACGGGAACCGAACTAAAACCAAAAGTTAGCTACCAAGTTCAACTTCCTCCCCGGATCCGCTTCCGGCCAGAATAAAGATAGTTATCATAATAATGAATGGGATTGGAATAATTCCAGCAAATGAAGATTATTCAAAACAAGGCGATCATATGAACCCTAAACCCTAGGTCATATGGGCCCCAACAAAAACTAGAAATAGCTCAGCTTAACCCTCCAACAATTCCTCCGTACAAAAGTCATTAAAACCATGAAAAAGGGTTATATTTCCAAAACCCTAATTCGCTCAATACATCATTTCCAAAAATTAGGGCACAACGAGAAACCCCATACGAATAACCCAAAACAGATGCGAGAAAAACCAGAACAAGGTCTCAAAGCGCAATTCATTACCCAAGCAAGGAAACCCCTTCAAAATTGAAACCCTAGTCCAAACCAGAAAGCTAATCTAAAATGGACCTGGCTACCTAAAGTTTTACAACAAAACAAACAACAACAAAGAAAAAAAATGACAAATGAAAAACAAACCCAACGAAACAGAACGGAATAGAAAAGAAAGAAACAAGCAAGCAGAATAAAAAGAACAGAAACAAACACCAACCAAGCAAACAAATTCATAGAATAAACCCTCCTACGAATATGCTAAAACGACACATGTGAAAGAATAAAATGAGAGAAAGAAAAACAAAAGAAACCTACCTCAAAACGCTCCTTAGGATTGAACAGAAATTCGCCAAGATTCGCTCCGCAATTCGCCCCTGCGATCAAATCAATTTTCTCGAGACTTTCCTGGCCGTAATTTGCTTAAACAATTCGCATAATAATAACAATGAGGTAGTTTAAGCATAATTAAACCTTTAATCAATAATTCGCGCGTGCCAAGAGGCTGCATTTAATGCCATAAATGCGGTAGATCGGGGACAGAGCCAACGACATGATTAGACAGTTAAGTCAAGTCAACGGAACATCAAAAGGTAAGGCATACACGAAGCCAGGTCAAGAACAAGATAGAGAAACTACACAAGGTTCCATATTTCATTTCCAACCCCGAATCTGGTCCCAACAAAAAGACCGACCGAAAACAACAAATGAAGATGGGGGCAGAGACAAAACCGAAATGGAACTTCACAAAGTCTGAAGTTCGATTCCAGGTCCAGATCCGGTCCCGACCAAAAAGAAAAGAACAACATAAGAACAAGGGAAGTGAGACCAGAGCGAACACTAGACCCGGCCCGAACAACAAAGAAAGCGAGAAAGAAAAAGAGCGAAAGCGAAGTTGGGACGGGAACAAAAATGGAAACTTGAAACTTGCCATGTGAGTTCCAATCCTGGTTCCGATCCCGCGTGAGAAAACAAACAAAACACAAGGAAACGACCAACAAATAGGAGGACGGACCAACCCAAGTGTTAGTGAAAAACAACCACCAAAACAAAGGAAAAACAAAAGAGAAGTGATGGTCGAGAACTATATCCAAACTAGAAGAGAGTTCATGTCTAGATTTGGTTCGAACCAAAACCCGACAATTTCAAACTTAGGGCAAAATGAGAGCTCCTAAGACCAGACAACCAAGACAACCCAAACAAAGGAGGGACCCATTTTGTTCCAAAATAAAATAAAAATGGGGTGGTTATGCAAGGCATATGGGAAGATCAATGATATTAATTAGAACTTGGAAGGAGTGGTGAAAATTAGCTACCGCACCATCCAAAACACCACATAGGGTATTCGTATTTTAATTGAGAAGTTAAAGGAGCTAAAAGAGGAGCATGTTGTTGAGTTGATCTTTGTGGGGAAAGGAATGAGGATCAGGGTAACAAGGATGAGGGTGAATAGGTGATGTAGAGTGATCAAAAGAGTCTAAGCTCTCGAACTAGAGGCAACAAGAAGAAAATGTTTGAAGAAGAGAAGAATTAATTGTTGGACCTAGTAAATTTGCACAAGAAAGAGTTGGAAGTGATAGACATCTTGAAGATGTAGTGCTTCTTTCTTTTTTCCTTTTGGTTGTTTTGCCTCATTTTAATATTGTAGTTTCTTGGTTGTTGGTGGTTGTGTTTCATTCAACAACCCATCAGAAGTGTTTCGAGTCCCTTCAAAACCTACTTTACCCTTAAATCAAAAACACAAGGGCAACATAAAACCATAGTAAGATTATCTCAAATTGAGTGTCAACACAATTTACATTAATGGAAACAATATTCATTATTCTTTTGATCAATCAATAAAGTAGAATCTTACTAAAAATATTCAATCAATAAAGTAGAAACTCACAAAAAGTGTAGAGATTTGATACACTATTGCTTCCTAAGTTTGAACACTTTCTCCCAATATCAAGAGATAGAAAAGAAAGCCTTAATGCACAAGGATAAGAATAAACTAAGACTTGATGATTACTAACACACACCCTCTTTAGTGATCATGTTTCTTTTAAAGGTTAGGGACCTCCCTTTATATAATACACCAATTCAAGTTCATTATTTTTCTTAGTGGTAGAACATTAAAGATAGATGAATAATTGACAAAAATGTTCTCAAATATTATTTGCAGTTAGTGCAAGAAGAGCAATGCAGTGCATAACAAAATAATTTAGAACACAATAATAATAAACATATATTAGAAAACCTTTGTAAATTATAAACTCTCCTATTATATCTAAATAAATGAAGTTGAAATTAAAATGTACAAGGTTTTTCTTTTCTAACAAAAGAAGATAAATATATTAATTGAGAGCCAAGAAAGTATTACATCAAAATGATTTCCAAATAGCAATAGCTCTGAATAAAACTTGAAAAATAAAAAAATGAAAATGTTTTTCAATATTCCACCATCTCTAAGAGAAAACTGAGAATCCAACATAACAAACAATCGTAAAAAAGATTCTAATTAACCTAAATAACTTTATTTAATATTTTATTAATTTTTCAATATTTATACCATTTATAATTATTGTCCAAAAAATGTAAACCGTTATTTGTATCGCTCTTAAATAACTCTATTCAATATTTTAATAGAACACTATCAATGCAGCTCAAACAAGGGAGTATTTGTTTTGTTGTCCAAGAAATGTTAACTGTTTTCTATATTACTCTT
>VDFB02053864.1:0-16948 GCA_007258455.2 Sequoia sempervirens | reverse complement strand
GATGCTGATTCATAATCTGAATAGGTTCCCATTTGATTATAACGCCCTCTTCCAGGACATCTATGGCCTTTAGTCCAAGGCTTTAAACATGTGTAACATTTGCCTTCCTTTCTGAGCTGTTCACGTTGCTCTTCAGTCAATTTAGGTGGGAACTTCTTGTGCTGATTAGAAGAATGTCTTCTATCCTTATCCTTCTTGTGGCCAAAAGGCTTAGGCGGAAATTTAGGCCTAGGGGCTGACAACTCCATACTACGAGCCTTCTTGATTGCCTCATCAAGACTTGGTGGGTCGAAAGCTTTAACCCATCCTTTCAAGGGTTCAACCAAACCTTCAGAAAACAACACAACCAATCTTCTTTCAGTGATGTTGGGCACCATCACGGAAAGCCTCTGGAAATCAGCAATGTAAGAATCCAAGGAGCCATGCTGTTTGAGTCGTGCAAGCTCGCGAAATCTTACTTCAGGATCCTTAGTGTCGAACCTTTCAATCAGCTTGTTGGTGAATTCTCCATAGGTTCGAATAAGGTTATGGCCAAGAGTGACCAAACCATGGTACCACCACTCATGGGCAGCTCCCTCTAAATGGAGTGTTGCAAACTTGATGGCATCTTCTTCTGGCATGGGACGAAGTGAAAGGTAGTTGTCTAACTTCTGAACCCATGATCTTGCTGAACACGTATCACTTCCATCGAAGTGAGCCAATGTTACCTTCCCTAAGGCTTGATGGAAATCAGTTCTAGGAACCCAATTAGCTCGGTTATCAACTCTTCTTCCTTGTCTTCTGTCCCTCTGATTCAAGAATTGATCAAAGGACCATTGGTTCCTAAGATCAGGGGGTAGGGTAGCATACTCCATATAGGCTTGTCGGGCATCGTCTACCAAGGGAACGGGAGCTTCAACTGGTTGTTCCTCTCTTGGAGTGAATGTAGGAAAGAGCGGCCTAGAGGCTGATCCGCTAGAGATGGCATCATGCTGTCCAATGGTTCTACTACCTCCATTACCATTGTTTCCATTATGCCCGTTGTTTCCATTGACACCACTGCTTTCTCCTGTAGCATGGTTTTGATTCGGAATATGGTTCTGAGTAGCTTGCTGATCCATTTTAGCAAGTAATCGAGACATCATCTCAATCATTCCATCAAACTTCTTTTCCATCCTTGCATCCTTCTCTTCCATGGTTGTCCTAAGATTATCTGACATGTTCTCAACTGTTTTACCCGTATCCACTGTTATTCCAGTTTCTCTCAAGGCCTCTGAAAAAGTATCTGCTTCTGGCACTGACGGAAGCTGTATCTGTTGTCTTCTGGCCTGACCTCTGGTGAAGTATCCGCAATCACCGCCACCATCCTAATTGACCGAATCATCATGGGCAATGTGTTGGCGTAATCATGGCTCGATACCAATCGTAATGAACCCACTATGGTTTTTCACAAAGACATAATGCAACATGCACCCGTTAAGGTTAGCATAAACCAAAACGATGCAGAAAGTAACTCTAACCAGAATGTACACCAGGATCCCGGTGCGGGCAAGGTGTGAGCATTGGTCAGAGGATCTCAAAAGTAAATGCTGAACAAGAACTCTAACCAGAGATGCGCCGATGAACGACGAGCATTCGGTCAGAGGATCCCTATCTATTGCAATACTGAAAAGAGCTCAACACCAAGTATGTGCTACTCGAACCGTGATGGATCAGAGGCGACCATATGGCGGAGACTTAGGAAATTACAATGCAAGAAAGTAAAAGGCGGCAAGCCAGCCTCTTCCACTTCTTCAGTGGGAATTACAAGTTAGAGAAATGAGATATAAGATTGGAAATGCTGATAGTACTACTAACAGCTTACAATAAGATAGAATATACTCATAAACAGAAATGTTATGTCTTTCCAAGCTGCATATGATTAGTAAGCTTTCACAATATCAAACTTGATGTCCAATACTTAAATCTCAACCAAGGAACAACTATCTTAAATCTGCTGTATCAGACCTGCACAAAGAACGATGAAAATCTGCAACAATATATCCACTTAAATGTTCATAACTTGCTCAAATCACACCCTATTGACACCAGACGAAGTGCAGATTGCTTGTATGATGAAGGCGCCCAAGGAGGAAGCTCAAACCCACTCTTAATAACTCTCAATGAATTGCACACATTCCAAGACACCCCCAAAAAGGTACGGCCCAGCAGCAAGGGCGATTTTACTCAATAAAAATAAAGACTCACAAATAAAATCTGAAAGTTAGCTAGAAAGGTCGCCCTATATTGGCAAACAGATAGATGCAATACCCAGAATGATAACATTTTTATTTTCTGACTTGTGAGCAATTCTTACATTCTTCAATGACATTCAGCAACATCAGAAATATGACAGAAACACAAACTAGAACTCCAAAATGCAAACCACACAACTGAAATATGAAATAACTCACTACAAGCTAACCTCTCAACTAGTTGCTATCTTTCAAGCAAGAAGATGAGCCAATGCTAGGAGGTGTGCTTTCCTCGAAGCGAGTGCATGAATACAATCCAGCAGCATAACGGTGTAGTAGACATAAGATGCCAAATGAAGAGCTGAGGCCTGCTTAAATAGAAATGAGAGAAACATCTAGAAACTTCCTGTGAGGGTTTCCAAAACCCTAATTCTCAAATTACCATTTCCCACTGTGGGTACAGGCTACGCCCTTTTTCATAAAATATTTCACCTTTTAAAATAAAAATTCATCTCTACAAAAGCATGCCCCATTTAATAAATCTAAATTTTGACATTTAAAAGTTTATGCAATATAACCTTTATGACGCTTTGACCCCTCAAAGTCCCCTTTTTAAAAACAACTAAAAGTTGCGAATCAAGTAGATTCAAGGGTATAATATTAAAATAATAATATTATAATAAAATAATTTATCTCTCTCCACTAAAATGCTCTCAAGGCCAAGGATTGAAGTGCCACCGAAACAATGTAAGAGGTGATCCTCCAACCGAATCACCTGAACCTAAACCCGTGTCCATCGCTAGAATAGAATTCTACTAAAATAGTACCCAATGGCAAGTCTTGAATGTCAATCAACACAATTCACCGCTAAGCCTCCCAAAACCCGTGAAGAACTGGCAGCCGAATCCAACTCCAAGCAACAACCTCCTCAAAACTAGGAAACCCTAATTTCACCCTCCGCACAGCCTACGGGTCTCCGGAATAGGCCAACGGTCAACAGAAACGATCACTGCTGAGAAGGGGACATTACAGCTTATGATACCCAATGGTGGCAAACTCAATCCAAAATTGTACTTCCTATTGACTAAGTAAATAGTAGTCATAAGTGATGCAACTTTTGGCAATTGAAAGCCATGATAAGGTCATGCTGATGTTTTAAAAGTGACAAATTCAAGTGGAAACTCTGCTAAGAAGGAAAAGAAACAACTTAATGGTGGAAAAGGTAATCAAGAATTAAAAACTATGCTAATGTGTTCAAAAGTTTTGGCAAGTGACAAGGCAGGTGCCATTTATAAGTGGTAGTGCCAGTAGAAAGTTGTACCCTAAATGTGGCATGACTATTATGAAAATGCATCTACCTTGGAGACTAGGAGAACACATGAATAAAGTACACTTTTCCTTGCACTTTGCCATCTTTAATTCCTTTTGGTGTGTTTTGGTTGTGGTGTAGCCACTTGAAAGTGGCACTCAGTTTTGAGATGGGAAGGTTTTGACCTTGAAGCTGTCATCTCCTATCTTTGCCATATTTTCAGTCAGTGAATAAAAGTAAAAAATTGTTCAAAAGCAAGCAGAAGTACCCATTTTAGGCTATATTAATCACAGTTGAAACAAGGTCCTTCTCCCTTCATTGTAGTGGGTATACTAGTCAAGTTTAATCTTCCATGGCAAGGGTTTTTACCTCTCTAAACAGCGGATTGGACAATTTTCATGACAATTTTTTTACAACTTCTAAAATCATGGGATGTAAATATTTTCATCACATCAAAGAATCAACAAATTTTACACCTTGTTGGGCTAGAAAATTCATGGTGATAAGGGATGTTTGTGCCATAGATTTCATCCAAACCCTAATACATGTTCAAGTACTTTTGAAGTCTTTAGGTTGTTGATCATGGTATCAAAGTTGGAAAATTCCATCAAATTATTGCTGAGGTTGGCTGATTAATTTCAAAGCCTGAAGATTGGCATAAGGATATTCATCACATTATGATTTTTTTTTGACAATTTTCACAAGCTCTAGAAAAAGTTTTCTATGTTTTTAGAGGATTTGGTGAATTTTACAAGTCAAAATCATTTAAATTTTTCGAAAATCACATAAGTGATAAAAGTTTCTATTTTTCCAACATAGCTACTTAGCTATCATCATTAGCAATGGCTATTTTGGGGAGATTGAGATGAACCTATTGTAGTCAGTCATAGTCAGCCGTGGTTAATTATATTTAAATAAGAGTATAGTTTAAGTTAGTTTATAATATTTCATATAGTTTTGTACATGTTGTTTCAGAAGACTAATTCCCTGATTAAGTGATTAGTTGTTGCCATGAAGCGTCGTGACGGTTGGTTCCTCAACCACCGCCAACAGCTATTTGTACTTGAGTCAGTATAGTTGGGAGACAAGAGTTGGTACTTATGTATTATGGTACATACTATTACATTCCTGAGATGTTACATTCTAGTACGACTAATTGTACTTGGTTACCATGAATAATAAATGAAGTACTATTTTGCTGTGCAATATGCATTCATGATTGTTCATACTTGTCTATGTTCTGTTGATTCTTGTTTACTCTTGTAGTACGTCGTGAGCACTCCAGTGAATAAACACCTATTATCAGGCCTTTATTTTATTAATTGTTTTATAACTAGTTTACTTGTAAAGTGTTTTATTTCTTCTTTTTTGTAGATTGGGATAAAATTGCTTTAAAGTGGTACTTTTTTGGGAATATCTTATTATTATTTTATTCTCAAAAAGTTACTTCTTCAAAGCTTAATAATTGCTTTGTTCTAAGATTCCTCCCTAAATTAAAAAAAAAAAAATTCACCTCTTGCTGTGAATTAAGTTTCAGTTTTACATCATGTTTGTATGCTTGCAATGAATTGATGCAAGTTTGGGATTTAACAAGAACAACAATTTGAAATTGAACTTTTTCACTAATGGAAACAATATAAATGAAAATGCAATGAGTAATTATTATTTAATAAATGATGTATTTGGTTAGATGGTGAATATGAGCTCTTTTAAGTCCCAGATTATTGATTCCTTTACTTTGATAAACTTTAATCAACACTTATCTCCAGGTAGTTTGGCAAAGACATTGATATTAATGTTGTGCAGATTATTAACAGATAACACAAGGGTCAAGCATTGTTATTCTGTATTTGTGCCACTGTTGTAGGTAACCAGGAGAAATATTGGTAACATAAGAAGTCAGGACAGTCAAAGTTATGCCAAGTTTTATTTGATGTTTTAATAAATGATATATGCTAAGGAATCATTTTCTATTTGAGTAAATATGTTAGGAAAAACAATAGTTTACTTATACTTTAGTCTTTGTAAGAATTCTCAAGTTTGTAAAGGAGAAGGGAAAATCCAAACTCTTAAAATTAAAAATGGCCAGGGTACTGATTCTGGGGTGGATACATATTTTGGGCTTTGCACATATCCAGGTCGAGAGCAGCGCCACCGCATTGATTTGAAGGTATCCTAAAGTATGTAATTTGTCATTTTCAAATACAATAGCCATGTTTTAATTCTGTGAGAAGTGGGAGCTGATAGCAATAGGAGAGTACCAAATAGTTTTTATAGTGGAGTTTTCTGGGAGGATTGGATTATTTTTGCCTCACCACTGACTTTTATGGAAAATTGGTTGCTTCTTTGGCTTTCTTTATGCAGGTATACCCATCAGAAATATTCTCCTTTGGACTTATTGCATGGACAGGCAATGATGTTCTAAATAGAAGGTATGACTTATCATATATATCCTCATACATTTGAATTTCCAATTTTTAAGAAAAAGTAATTTTTGTAATTGAAAAGTTTCCACAATTGGTAATTATTACCCTAATTTGGTCCATGGCCATAAAGACTGGAGAGTGGTTAGTTCTATGAAACCTTTTTTTCTTCACTAGGGACACTCCATAAAGTTACCACTTTCCTCCAAGAGGGAAGAGCTTGTTTGGTATCTCTTTTGGAACATTATTTCTTGTCCAAAAGTATCCCTAGCATTGTTTTCATTTGCACTTTGTGGTTAATCCCGCAAGACAATTAAACTTGCAGCATGGCAGGTATATACTTATGCCCTGATCTCCTCTGATGTCATGTTTATCAGCCACTTCTTCTAGTAGAAAGATTATTGCATCCTCAACCTGCAAAACAAAACAACCTCGAGATATGATAGTTGGAGAGATTGCTCATGTATCACTTTAGGTCATGTTTTCAAACGTTAGCTGGAGGACATTTATAGTAGTCAGGGCAATGATTGGAGAACATCTTCAAATGATGTACCTTTGGAAAAAGAGGTAGAATGTTTACACGGTAAACAATTTTTGTAGTATAATGTTTATGGAAATAAAAGCTAAGTTACTGGTCTTGGTATTGGTTTGAATTCGGATTAAAGGGTTTGGTTAAAAAAAATATGGGGTTGGGTTTGTCCATACAAAAACATATAAAAATCAGAAATATATACATATTTGCAGCAGTAATTGAGTTCAGAGTACCACACATAGCATCATATATTGTATAATAAACAAAACCACCATAAAAATAAAAAATATTACAATCTCAATTAGTCAAATTTGAATGTCATGATATATATTATATATTAATACTAAAAATAATAATGTCAAGTGTCAACAATTAGCTATCATTGATCAAGCATCATCATAGGGGTCTTCAAAAATGTCATCATCACCATCCATATTAGATAATGTGGGTATTGGTAAATTAGTTGTGTTACACAGGGATGCGTCCCCTATCCCAAAATGCACTGACCCCATCCCCTACCATCCTTGGGACGGGGGGACGCAAAGGGGACGTCCCCTTGCCATCCCCGAAACAGGCCAAAGAGCAAGAAACAGTAGGAAACATCCATACCCCTTTGGGGACGGCTAGGGGATGTCGGGGATGTCCCTCACTGTCCTGGGTACGACTAGCTGTCCCAAAACGGACATGGACACTTCAGCAGAAAAAATAACATAAAAAACTAATGCTTTTATGGTTCTTTGATGCAGATTTGCATATATTTTGTGTGTATGTTACTGTATATTTTCTGTTTGTATCAGATTTGCATATATTTTGTGTGTACGGTACTATATATTTTTTGTGCATGTTACGATATTCCTTGTGTGTCTTCAATGTGTGAATAGCTTTCTACCCTTCTTTTCTATCCAAAAGCCATTATAGTACTTTGAAGAATGTTATAAGCCTAAAAAAATTTGAGGTTTCCCCACTGCATGCCTGTTTGTCGGAGCTCTTTTGGATAAAATGTAAGAGACCAGGTGTCTCTCAACCCAACCACTAACTGAGAATGCAGGGTTTTGTTTGCTTTCTTTGTTTTTTGATTTTTTTGTGGTTTTTGCAAGTAAAGGAGATGGTATGATTTTGCATTTAAATGCTTCTAAAAATTATGATAAATTCTAGAATGCGAATTTGAAGTAAATGTACTCATAAATTGGTGCCAGAAGACTCTATTAATCTTGCAAATCGATTACAATAATAGATCTATGATGTGTGAGCCAAAAGGCAAGCATGCATAGGGAAAAATCAACTATTAAATGAGTAAGAAACCTGGTATTTTATTGCAGCGATTCGATAACCAGCTGTAGCATTCAATGTGCACAAAAGACAAAGATATCCAGCTCCAAATTGATCACAAATGCATCCAAGGAATTGTGCAACCCCAATGGAAGTGAATATGCAACAAAAAACAACGTGTTTCAAGCTTTCAATCCACACGCCTTCCAGCTGAAACAGTACGGCTATGGCAACAAGCAAAGAGGCCATATGGCTGAGAAAAGAGATGCCAGAATACTAGAACAACAAGATATAAATCAATTCCTTCCCTTGATAAATACGTTCTTCTCAAACCCTTTCTAATTTTTCCTCTGTAAGCACAAATATGACTTCTGAATAAAGTCACCCTAATGGACAAGCTTTAACTGGTATTTCACAGCCTCAGTATGTCTGATTCTGAAGAGTTGACGTTCTCCAAAACCTGATTGCAGAAACCATTGTTTCTCCAACTCCAAATGTTTCGTGAGAGAGCGACAAAATTTGAATAATCACATCATAATGAGTTCCATCAATTCTGTGGAAATATATATCTTTCTCTCAAAAGGTCACCCTCGTGAAGCTATTAAAATGAGTTACTCTTAAAAATATAATCAAACGCCTCCTTCCTTGACTGAAAGTGTTACCGAAATAATGATGCCCTTTGATGAAAATAAATACCACTTTAATATTAATGACTCATTATGCTATTAATATTCTTTATAATTTTAGCTATTAAATACTGGCGTATCTAATTTTCACAGCGACTTTATATTATAAAGCCAAATTAATAAAACTCTTTAATAATTACTCGGTAACGTCTAATAAATCGGAATAAGGCTTGCCTCATCAAATCACCAAACCCGGCTCCAAAACCGGAGCTGATCCAACCTGAATCTTAGTGCCCCGCCATAAATAGCGAAACCCCTTCCTGGCTTGATCAATACGAAACATTCCTCGTTTCCAATTTCGCTTTTTTCAACAATACCCTGATAAACAAACGACCCGCTAAGGAAGCGATCCTGTTCAAACGATAGTTGGCTAAACTCCCCTTAACCGGAATGCGCCACCGTGATCCCTACGAGGCGTATACTTGGTCGGAGATCTGAATGTGCGAAATGTATCGGAAGGACTTCAACCAAGAATTCTGGTTTCTACCCATTGCGCATGTATCGTGAGGATCTCTCGCCATCACGCATCAAAATGGAACTCAACTGGCGCGCTACCCAATCTAGTATGGAATTGAGGCGACCATATGGCGGAGTGCTAAGAATTACAGTGCTATGAAAGGAAATAAGCAAGAATGCTAAAATACTCATTAATCTGTATCGTGTTTCTAACCCGAAGTGGGAAAGGAGCTACCATAGGGCGGAGGTAAAGGAAATACAATTGCAATTATTGAATGTAAAATTGAGCATTACAAATCATGATAAGCAAGAATAACAACTGCTGTCAATACTACTGTCAGCTTACAAAATGAAGAGCATTCGCCTGCCAAGAGCATATGAATTTAATAGATTAGCTTGTACATCATATAAAAGAACTCTCCTTTGCTTAATCATGGATGCTAAGACCAATGTCTTCTCTCAGAGACCAAATGATAATTCTGATTTTAACAGATCTGCACCTATAAGATAATAACCAGCAACCTATTAACTGACATAAATGATCATAACTCTCTCATAGATCATCCGATTGACGTGAAATGAAATGCAATATTCCCTAATGACATAGGCGACCAAGTTAAAGCATTGAAAACTGATCCAAATACCCCAAATCAAATATGCACGAATCCCAAGACAAAAGCAAGAGGTACGGCCCAGCAAGAAGGGCGATTTCACATTAAAAATTCAAGACTACTCCAAAAAATCTGCAACTTGGAGAAATGGTTCGCCCCTTACAAACACAGAGATTTAGACAATACCCATAAAGACTCTTTTTGTATTTTTTGACTTATGAGTGAAAACGACAATCTGCTGTAATAAAAATGCAAGTCTAGAGACTCTCTAATATGCATAAATTTGATCTATAAGCCACACACTGACTACAATGCACAAATCCCAATACAAGACAAATCAAGCTACACTATCTCACCACTAGTCGCTATCTTTCAAGCGAGAAGCAATGCCAAGCTAGGAGGCTTTCATTCCTCAAAGCAATCCCAAGGCCAATCCGGCAGCATAACATTCCTGTAGACAAAAGATCATGAAAAGAGAACCAAAGGCTTCCTTTTATAATTTTCCGTTGACCTTCTCAAAACCCTAATCTTCCTTTCAGAGTCAAACCCTAATCCTCCAGAAGATGGCGTCCCTTTCTTCAAAGCCTCAATTTTGACTTTTTAATTAAATTCCTCACTTTAATAATGGCGTCCAACTTAAGGTTTAATTCAACCTTAATAATTATAATATTAACTCAATGATGGGGCCACCCCTTAAAGTCCACCTTTTAAAACATCATTAAGTTAAGAGATTAGGCCAAGGTGGTAATATAACATTAAAATATAATGTTATTTAAGTAAAATGAACTTATCTCTCCGAAACTGCATTCCGAGGCCAAAATCTGAATAAGCCAATTGAGTCAACTGAAGAGGAAAGTCAATCAGGCTGGCATCAATCGTGCTCATCGCTGTAGCCAGGGAATTTACCAAAAAATGGCAAATCTCAAGATGTCGTAACGCCAAGCAGGCGAACATACCATCAGCGCTGGCTTCCCAAAACCCAGAAGAACTACGGGAAACAAATCCAACTTCTACAAGAGCATCCTTCCGGAAACAATGTTCCCACTTTACCTTCCCGGCAATTTGTAGTCTCTGTGAATAGCCAACGGTCGTGAAAGATCATGCCCCGGTGATGTAATGTATTTACGTATCCGCTTCCCGAAGCATTGCTTGTCTCGCTAATCGCGAACCCCGATGCCGCTGCATCCTGCATCATCCTCCTGGGTTAATCCTCTTGCGCGGCGGTTTTTCCACTTCACTCATATTCTCCTAATGTCTCCCCGTGCTTAAGAACGTTTCTTCCCCGTGTCGCAAGAATCTCCTCGAATTAAAACCAACCCGCCCTTCTTCATCCAAAGGTGGTAATCCAGGTTAGCGAAACTGGCGATAGGTCCAGTTTCTCTTGAGGCGGCATACGAAAAACATTATGCACTTTGGTTACTGGCGTAGTTCTCAACTCATGGCGCATAACGCCCACCCTTTTCCGATAACCTCGGAACGCCCATAGAAGCGAGGTTTGAGCTTCTTAGCTCCACTCTTCTTGAGAGTAGACTGTCTGTAAGGCTGTAGTCGGAGATAAACCATATCTCCAACCTCAAAAGAGCGCTCAATACGCCTCTGATCATCATACATCTTCTGCTGATTCTATGCCATCTGAAGATTGTTCTTCAATGATTTCATGATGTCTTGACTCTGCTGCAATAAGTCCTTGGCTTGAGTAGCTTTGCTATCACCAAACACCAAATCAGCAAAGCTAGGAGCTTCATAACCATAAAGAGCCAAGAAAGGTGACATCTTTATTGACATGTGGAAAGACGAATTATAGCAGTACTCGCCTATGTGAAGCCACTTCACCCATGCTCTTTGCTGCTTGGAAACATAGTTTGTCAAATAGCCTTCCAACCACTTGTTCACTATTTCCGTCTGTCCATCTGTTTGGGGGTGATAACTAGTGCTTGGAGTAAGCACAGTACCACTCATTCTGAAGACCTCTTTCCAAAAAGTGCTTAGGAACTTGCTGTCCCTATCACTCACTATGTTTTTTGGCAGCCCATGTAACCTAAACACCTCATGAAAAAACAAATCTGCAACTTGGGCTGCTGAAAAAGAGCTAGTAATGGCGAAGAAGTGAGCAAACTTGGTTAGTCTATCCACTACAACATAGATACAATCCTTCCCTTGGACCTTGGGCAATCCCGTGATGAAGTCCATCGATATGCTTTCCCACTTTTTATTGGGAATAGGGAGAGGTTGCAGCAAACCAGCTGGTAGAGTATGCTCATTCTTGTTCACCTGACAAACGGGACACTCCTGAATGTAGCGTTGAACTTCTCCTTTCAACCCTTTCCAAGAAAATCTTTCCCAGATCTGCCTATATGTCTTAAAGAATCCTTGGTGACCAGCAAGCGGAATGTCATGAAATGTCATCAAAATCTTCTTCCTGAGCTTAGAATCAGCCACCAGAAAGATTCTACCCTTGTAGTGTATCAACCCTTCAATCACCTTGTACCTTTCGTCATGAAAAGTACCCTCAATGATGCTGGTTGCAAACTGATTTTTGGCATAATCAGCAAGCAACATGTCCCTCCAATCAGTAGTAAGCTCAAACAATGAGCTAAAATGGGGTCTTCTAGACAGAGCATCAGCCACAATGTTATTTTTCCCTTTGACATACTCAATGTCAAAGTCGTAAGCTTGAAGCTTACTCACCCACTTTTGTTGCCTCTTGTTCAGATCCTTCTGATGCATGAAGTGTTTGAGACTATTATGGTCAGTCTTGACCACAAACTTGTTTCCCACCAAATACTGTCTGAACTTAGCTAATGCATGCATAATGGCAAGCATTTCCTTGTCATAAATGGAGTAGGTTCTTTCAACACCTCTTAGCTTCCTACTTTCAAACACTATGGGATGTTTGTTTTGCATCAAAACAGCCCCAACTCCTTCACCGGATGCATCACACTGTAGCTCAAAGGGCTTGGAGAAATCCGGAATGGCCAAAACCGGACAAGAGCTCATGATCCTCTTAAACTTATCAAAAGTAGATTGAGCCTTTTCTGACCAACAAAAGGCCCCTTTCTTTGTGAGATCAGTAAGAGGAGCAGCATTCTGTGAGTACCCTTTCACAAACCTTCTGTAAAATCCACAAAGACCCAAAAACCCTTTCAATTGAGTCAAGTTCTCAGGAGGTGGCCAATCAACAACTGCCTTGATCTTTTCCGGATCAACCTTCACTCCCTCAGCACTGATTATGTGACCAAGGTACAGTAACTCCTCCATTCCAAATTCACATTTGGATGCTTTGGCGAACAAGCTCTCAGATTCTAGGATGCTAAGCACTTCCTCCAAGTGCTTGAGATGTTCATCCCATGTCTTGCTAAAAATCAGGATATCATCAAAAAATATCAATACAAACTTCCTCAGCTGTTTCTGAAAAACTCTGTTCATGCAAGACTGGAAAGTAGCAGGAGCATTAGTCAACCCAAATGGCATGACTAGAAACTCGAAGTGGCCATAGTGACATCTAAAGGCTGTCTTCTCAACATCTAATCCCCTCATCCTAATCTGGTGGTAGCCCGACCTCAAATCGATCTTCAAAAAGAACTTGGCCCCATGTAGCTCATCAATGAGCTCATCTATCCTTGGAATGGGGTATCGGTTTTTGATGGTGCTTTGATTCAAAGCACGATAGTCCACACACATGCGCATGGTACCATCCTTCTTCTTCACAAGAACCACTGCTGAAGCAAAGGGGCTCTTGCTTGGGCGAATGAAGCCCATCTCCAAGAGTTCCTAAATGTTCCTCTCAATCTCATTCTTCTGCTTCTTGGGGTACCGATATGGAGTTGTAATTACTGGTTTAACTCCTTCCTTGAGCTCTATGATATGTTCTGAACCCCGTTCAGGTGGTGGTCCAGGAGGCAAATCAGCAAAGACCTTGCTCTTCTTTGTGAGTAGAGACTGAACATCAGGAGGATAGTCTCTTTTAGTCTCAACCGGACTAGCAGGAAGGATCATGCATTCTGCAACCCACTCAGCTTGATCGTGACGGATCAGCCTTGCCATTCTTTTGAATGACACAACCCGAGGGCCCCCATTGGACATTCCTCTTAGTACTATCCTCTTCCCATCGGATTGAAACTTGAGCTCCATAATTTGCAGATTCAAGGAGATCTCCCCAAGTGAACGCAGCCATTGAATGCCTAGAACGGCATCAGTATCTCCAATGTGGACTACATAGAAGTCATCCTTGACTTCGTAGTTTCCCAATTGCATAGTCATGTTCGAGATTTTCTTAGTGCATGAAATGTGGAATCCATCGGCAACCATGACCTTGAAGCCTTCAAACTCCTCTGTTTGCAGCCCCTTCTTTGCCACCACAACTTCATCAATGAAGTTATGTGTTGCTCTAGTGTCGATCAAAGCAACGATTCGCTGCCCTTTGATCATCCCTCGAACCTTGAAGGATTCGTTTCTTTGGAAGCTTGAAAGTTGATCCAAGACACCTCCACTTTCCTTCTCATCTTCGGACTCTTCTGGAGCTCTTTCTACTTCACTATCTTCAAAATCAGATTGCTGGTTTGAAAAATCAGAATTACTTTCACCAGCTGAATAGTACTCAATCTGATTAAATTTAACTCCCTTTGGGCAAACATGATCTTGAGACCATTTTTCCCTACACCGGAAACATAACCCCTTTCTTCTGAGTTCGTTCAGTGTCTTTGAATCTAATCTTGTGACATGAGGATTATGCTGTTTGAACTCCTTGTGCTGAGGTCTCAAAGGAGGTCTTTGATGAGGTCTTTTCCCTTTATCCCCTTTGTGAAAGGATGGCCTGGGTTGAAACTTTGCCTTAGGAGCTGCCCACTCCATGTTTCTTGCCTTCTTCATGGCCTCCTGTAGGGAGGGTGGATCAAAAGCTTTAATCCAACCCTTGAGTGGTTCCATCAATCCTTCACTGAAAAGGATCACCAACCGCCTCTCCGTGATTCCAGTGACCATGACTGAGAGTCTCTGGAACTCAGCTATGTAGGCATCAACTGTGCCATACTGCCTCAACTGTGCCAATTCTCTGAAATGAATTTCAGGATCTTTTTTCTCAAATCTCTCGATAAGCCTATTGGTGAACTCATCATAGGTTGTGATAGACCGATGACCCAAGGTGACTAGGCCATGGTACCACCACTCGTGCGCCACCCCATCTAGGTGTAGCGTAGCGAACTTAATCGCCTCCTCTTCTGCCATGGGTCTAAGAGCTAGATAGTTATCCAGCTTTTGAATCCAAGCTCGAGCTGAACTGTTATCACTCCCGTCATAGTGTGGAAGTATAACCTTGTTGACAGCTTGATACAAGTCCCCTTGAACTGTTGTTCTTCTTATCTCATGATGTCTCCCTTGTCCCTTATTCTTTCTTTTATGATCCATAAAGTCATTATAGGACATATCCATCTTGATTTCATCAGAGAGAGAATCATACTCCGCACGGCCAAGTCTCAACTGTTCCACGAATGAAGCATTCTCTTTAGGCTCAGGTTGAGTGTTTACTGGTGCCAAGAAGGTGGGTTTGAATGGCCTGGCTGAGATGTAAGTGTTGTTTGAAACAGGCTGAGTTGCATGTCCATCATGCTGGTTGCAAGCACTGTGTTCTCCTCTATGTCCTGGGTTGCTTTGTGGAGTTGTGTTCTGGCCCACTTTCCCCATCATGAGAGATACCATATCCATCAGGGCATCCATCTTCCTTTCAAATCTCTTTCCGGGACTTACCGATCTCTCTCTTCCCTTTCCACTATCATCTCTGTTGCTGGTAAACCTCTCGTTACCCCCAACTGATCTCTCACCTTCTGCCATATCTGTTTCCTGAGAAGACTCCCAATGAGCCCTCAAGATCTCTGAAGCTGTCTGACCCTCTGGAGCTTGATAGGGCTGAAGCTGTTTTCCAACTTTCTTGTCTTCCCTTGCTATGTATCTCTTTTCTCTGTCACTCATAGACGGTTTGTTCACAGGATGGCAAGATCTTGGCTCTGATACCACTGAAATATTCCGAGCCAATTTTTTTTTATTTTTAATAACAGTTTACAAACAATATGCACCCGTTAAGGTTAGCTCTAAACCAAAACGATGCTGAAGCAACTCTAACCAGAATGTACACCAGGATCCCAATGTGGGCAAGGTGTGAGCATTGGTCAGAGGATCTTAATTGAAATGCTTATACAAAAACTCTAACCAAGAATGTGCCCGTGAAGGACGATCATATGGTTAGAGGATCCCTATCACTAATAAGCTGAAATAACTTGACGTCAAGAATGTGCTTTCCAAACCGAGATGGAATGGGAGCTACCATATGACGGAGATGCTAAGAATTACACTGCGATTAAGGGAAATAAGCTAGAATGTTGAAAGTAACTCGACACCCAGAATGTGCTTTCTAACTCGGAGGGGGAAAGGAGCTACCATAGGGCGGAGGTAAAGGAAATACAATTGCAATTACTGAATGTAAAGTTGAGCATTACAAATCATGATAAGCAAGAATGATAACTGCTGTCAGTACTACTGTCAGCTTACAATATGAAAGATAATGCCTTGCTATCAATGTAAATAATATGTAACTAGAGCTGCAACAATATATATTGAATTCCCTTCAATGAATAATAAAGCTTTGATAAGAAACTCTACTATTAAGGCCAACCTGATAATCTGATTTATGACAGTCCTGTTTTCCGCTTGCATGAACAGCAGCCCTGAAACTCACAGATTCACTCACAACTCACTCCAAACTCAATCAAATTTCACGAGACGAAATGCAATATGATCCCAAGAAGATGGCGCCCAAGATTGGCACATAAAACTGACTTAAAATGCTGATATTAATTAATGGCATGAATTCCAAGATAATGCAGATGGTACGGCCCAGCAAAGGGGCGATTTCACTATATAAAATCTCAAACCCAACTAAAAAATCTGCAACTTTTTGAAAAAGGTACGCCCTTCACAGACAATGAGATCTAAACAATACCCAGAACTATTCTTTTTGTATTTTTTGACTTATGAATAAAAATAACAATCTGCTATGAAGAATATGCAAATCCAAAAACTCACTAACATGCATAAATCTGATCTACAAGCTACACACTGACTACAATGCACAAATCCCAATACAAATCTCTCAAAACTACACTATCTCACCACTAGTCGCTATCTTTCAAGCGAGAAGCAATGCCAAGCTAGGAGGCTTTCATTCCTCGAAGCAATCCCAAAGCCAATCCGGTAGCATAACATTCCTGTAGACAAAAGATATCCAAGTGAAGACCCAAGATGCCTTTTTATAATTTGCGAAGACCTTTCCAAAAGCTTCAAGAAACCCTAATTTCTTTTCCCTCCAAGAAAGGGCGAACTTTCTTCAAGGCTTCAACTTTGACTTTAATTAAATTCATCACTTCAATATTGGCGTCCAACTTAAGGTTTTAATTCAAC
>VDFB02053862.1:0-25812 GCA_007258455.2 Sequoia sempervirens | reverse complement strand
ATTTACTTTGGTAGATCCATTTATATACATGCAATTGATAAGTTCTCTTATATACTTGGTAATACTAATTACTAAACCTAATATTTGTTTTGAAATAAATACAGTAAGTCAGTTTATGGTTGAGCCAAGACCAGTTTATTGAACTACCACAAAACATATTTTGTGATGCTTGAAAGGCACAATTGATTATGGTTTGAAGTATGTTGGAGACTAAGAGTTAATGTTGTGTGGTTTTGTGGATTCAATTGGACGGGTGATGGGAGTGCTAGGAAGGGCACTTCAAGGTATTGTTTCAGCTTGGGGTTAGATATGACATCGTGGTTTAGTAGGAAACAGAAATTAGTAGCATTAAGTTAACCTAAGGTAGAGTACATAGCAGCTTCTTCTGCTAGTTGTCAGGTTATCTAGCTTTGCAAGTTGCTGAACTTACTAATAAGATAGTCTATTGTGACAATTAGAGTTGCATCAAGGTATTTGAAAATCCAATGTTTCATGATTGGTCCAAGCATGTAGATATTCATTATCATTTTCTTAGAGACAGTTCAAAATGGAGCAATAATTCTTTAATATGTTCCTTCAGATGAGCAAGATGTAGACATTTTGACAAAACCTTTCTCAAATGGGAAGTTTGAAATATTAAGAGTGAATTTAGGATTGATGGAGAACACCTTTGCAAAGAGGGAGTGTTAGATTGCTATGGGTCTCTCAAATAGTGTTTTGACCTAAACACAACAAAATCAGACTTATTTTTTTGTGATTTTTCTTCAGTTTGGTGCCAATTTAATGACTGTTATTGGTGTGTATAACTGCTAAAAATAGGCACTGGTTTTAGGTTAATTTTAGGTGCTATTTTTTTTCTTTTTGCTTTATTCTGGGCACTATAGGCTTATTTTTGGTGGGTTTCTTTGTGATGAAATTACCTAAATGATGTTTTTTTGTTTGCCCAAGTTACGAGGTCTATATAGGACTTTGCGCACATGTTTGTAATACACAAGAAACTCAAAATCATAATTTTTTTTCAGATAGCAAGTGATATATTCTGATCTCAATTTTTACTCATTTATTTATAGTACTTTAAGAAGTTTTTGTGTGCAGGTTATTGCACTCAAAGTTGCAGGTTCAATTGAAGTTTTATTAAATTATTTAGACAATTTATTTCAAACCCAAGAGTGCAGATCTGCATATCACATGCATAATTTTAACAGACAACAATATGAAATCTACAAAAAATGCAAGGATAGCTAGGATATATGCTTAGAATAGAAGACTAAAAGAATTGACTAGTACATTTGAAAAAGACCCTATTGGTGGATGAAAAAAGAGATGGCTTATAGAAGGGTTGATGCAAAAGTGTCAAGCTAAGATGAGCTGGTACAAACAACCTCTTTTGCAGAAGCATAAAACTACAATGAAATTGGGGAGAGAGGACAATGCAAGCATGAAATTTAAATTTAATTGGAGGAATAGAAAGAGAATAGCTTAAATCTATGGGTGCTTTGATCAAAGAAATGATGTGTATGTTTAAGGTGTGGTGGGAAGACAATAAAAAAGATGAGAAGAAGGTCTTGTGTCAGTGTCTTGGACAACGAGACCATTTCAATAATAATTACCTCAAGAAGAACAATACTAAATTGCTCCTGGTGCAGTTGGGTAGAGAAGAAACAACTATGGCTGCATCTGAAACCAAGCAAGAGAGGTGACTTTCCCAAAATTTTCCACAGAAAAGCAGTGGAGCTTGGAGTCAAAGAGGAAAGCTAGGACATGGAAAATGAAATAAAACTACACTTGTTTCAATTCATACTAACCTGAAAAATGAGAGCATCAAAGTGTGAAGGTAGCCATGACCTATCAAGTCTTGTATTTGCAGAGCTGGTATTGTAAACATCAGTAGGAACCCAAGATAACACATGTTTTGCAGATTGTAGCAGACCTGTAGGAAATGTTACGCAAACTATCCCTGCTTTCTGAATTCAAATATGATGATTTTGACTGTGTTGTTAACCCTGCAGCCCCTATGGTGAATGTGGACTGACTTGCAATTTTTCACATGGATATAATGGTAGTACTTAAACAAATATAATTGAAGACAAAGGATCAGGCATGATGATTTTAGATGAGGATACCTGGCATAAATTGGGCAAGGCTATACTATTGCTGTTGAGTTTTAAATTGCCTATACCAGATCAATGAGTTAAGCCACTCGGAGTCCTATTGTACAAATCTGTAATGTCCCTTTTTGGGATAACCCTAAATCTTTCCCAAATTATCAATTTCCCAAGAAAAGAGGCCCTAGAGGATACATTGAACTGGTTTAGTCCCTGCAAGTAAGTTAGAAATCCATCTCTAAAATAGCCTAACAATTAATACTCCACATTGGGCTCATCATGTCCCACCCCCGGGTGGCATATCTGGTGGAGACCAACCTAGACCCAAAGGCAGCACTCTGATTAATCAGGCAGAACCCCCTTGGCCCTTGTGGGCTCATCATGTCCCACCCCCGGGTGGCGTATCTAGGTGGCTCCGTTACACGGATTCCCCCTCTTGTCATCCCACTTCCCTACCATGATGGAACATGGATATCATAATATAAACTAACTATACGTATGCATATAATTTCTGAATATACTAAAACCAGAAATAAACAATAAACAATAAATATTAGACACTAATAAATGACAATGGACAGTGATAAGAATGCACCTATGTTTCTGATTTATAAACTCTGAACATAATATAATTGAATTCAATCACTACCTACACCTATTGCTGCTATTATATATTTTCTGAACTTATTAAAATCAGAAAGTAATGATAAGTATATCTACTGTTCTATCCTAGAGCTATATTTGTGAGTTAGCAATTATGAAATCTATTCTTACAGATCTAACATAGATCATACTTGTAAGCAACAGAATTAATTATGCCTACTTATTCTCTCAGCAGATTACGATTCCAATCAGACATTACATAGGCTGCGTTTTCCTTTGTAGTTCCAATACTTTTGATTGATGCTTTAAGACTTGTGTTGACCCCTTCTTATAGCTGCCGATACTTGGATGTTCCTTTTCATTCATTCGTTGCACCTTTTGCTGGGAATCGATGTCCTCTTTGACTGGTCTTAGCAACGTGTCATTTAGTTAATTACCTATGTTAGTAATCTCTGGGTATATTTCATTATGTTAGCAACGTTCTATATGTATATATTATAATTGTTTTAATTATAATAATATTTAAATAATAAATTGTTATTATTTATATTTTTATATTTATATGGTTGTTTATTTCATTTCAATGCTTGGTTTCTTTTATATTTTAGTAACATTATATTTAATATTTATAATTATAATATTATCTTTGATAATTATAAGAATATTTTTAAATTGCACTTACATATATATATATATATTTGGTATTTATTTTACTTAGTTATTTGTATTTCAATCCTTCACATTTGGTGTTACAATTTCGGGGACATGACAGTCCTCCCCGCCCAAGATTGCTTGTCCTCAAGCAATCACATTTCCAATATATTTTCACATTAGGAGTCATGTCCCTTTCACACGTCCTCTGTATTGCTGAGAGTCTAATTTAAGTCTCTTGCTAAGGTTCTATTCTTAATTGGATTCTTCCATTGAAATGCTCTCATTTTGTATCACAAATTTGAGGGAGCCACACCTTTTCACTTCAATAGTCACAAACTCTTTATTATTGCATTTGGATACTAATAATAATTCAACTTTAGATAAGTTAATTTGTTAGTGCCTCCCAACCCCAAGCATTTTAACATTTTTTCATAATTTTTAAGTATAAAGTAAACACAATGATGAGCTCCACATGAATTAGAAATTAAAGCAGACAACCAAGTAGTTCAACCAACCAAGCAAGTAGCTCGACCAAGAAACCAAGTAGCTCAAGCAAGTAAGCACCCATCTCAAGCACACAGGCAAGTAGCTCAAGCAAGCAAACAAGTAGCTTGAGCAAGCAAGCAACCAGCTCAAGTAGACAAGCAAGTAGCTCAAGCACGCAAGCAACTAGCTCAAGCTAATAGGTAACTAGATCAAGTAGGCAAGCAGGTAGCTTCAAGCACACAAGCAAGTAGCTCCAACAAATAGGCAACTAGCTCAAGTAGACAATTAGGTAGCTCAAGCATGCATGCAATCAACTTGAGCAAGTAGGAAACTAGCTCAAGTAGACAAGTAGGTGGCTCCAGCATGCAAGCAAGTAGCTCAAACATGCAACCGAGTAGCTCAAGCACGCAACCAAGTAGCTCAAGCAACTTGACAGACAAATTTTTTTTTTTTTTTTTACATTTTCATAGTTTTAGGCATAAAGTAATCATAAACACAATGGTGAGTTCCACCATACATAACAATTATGTAGTGACTTATCACATACACAATGGCTAACTAGCACATCACAATGGCTAACACACACATGCCCATAATGCATCACAGATGGAAAGAATATCGGTGCATTGCGCACTACACCGTGGGTCCTATCCTTTCCTCTGGTATACATATGAGCACACAATATACACTTGAAGTCACAAAGTATATGCAAGGTATACACATAGATGCATAAATACATGTAGGTCACAAAGTATACACATGGAAGACACACACATATGAAGATACATTAACACAGGCTGGTAAGAAGATGCTCTGATACCACTTGTAATGTCCCTTTTTGGGATAACCCTAAATCTTTCCCAAATTATCAATTTCCCAAGCAAAGAGGCCCTAGAGGATACTTTGAACTGGTTTAGTCCCTACAAGTTAGAAATCCATCTCTAAAATAGCCTAACAATTAATACTCCACATTGGGCATTAGAATTAACTGCATAGTTGCTAGGAGACGCAGGGTATTGGTACTGGTACAGGGATGGGGACGCCAATCAAATTAGGGTACGTGAGTTAAATGAATAAGGAGACGGCTATTTTATATGTAAATGATTCACCGGAAATTTTGGGTACGGGGACTGGTACGTTGTCTATGTTCCCAAAATGGAGTTTCCCAACAACTATAGAATTAAGTATGAGTAAATCTATATTAAGCATCATAACTAACATTTCCTAATTGATCCTCCCCTTATGTTGCACCATGGTAGGAGGGTGAGATTACAATGGTGGATCTCATGCTTGAACTAGACCCAAAGGCAGTACCCTGATTAATCAGGCAAAACCCCCTTGGCCCTCGTGGGCTCATCATGTCCCACCCCCAGGTGGCGTATCTAGGTGGCTCTATTACATGGACTTCCCCTCTTGTGATCCCACTTCCCTACCATGATGGAACATGGATATCATAATATAAACTAACTATACATATGCATATAATTTTTAAATATACTATAACCAGAAATAAACAATAAACAATAAATATTAGACACTAATAAATGACAATGAACAGTGATAAGAATGCACCTATGTTTCTAATTTATAAACTTTGAACATAATATAGTTGAATTCAATCACTACCTACACCTATTGCTGCTATTATATATTTTCTGAACTTATTACAATCAGAAAGTAATGATAAGTATATCTACTGTTCTATCCTAGAGCTATATTTGTGAGTTAGCAATTATGAATTCTATTCTTACAGATCTAACACAAATCATACTTGTAAGCTGTTGGCATTACAATTCGCACCTCTGGAGTGCGTATTGGCAATGGACAGCTATGCATAGTATTAACTGCTCTTCAAATTAGGAGGGGAAGCTCCCTCTTTTGCTGTTATTTCGTAAAAAGTAAAATGAACTAAAATTCCTATCTTTTTACTCAACGACAGGACACAAGGGTGATAAAACACAATGCGTTGCAACTAAGGTTTTCTCTGGTTTCTGCAGATCTTAACTACAACTAGGCTAAACTATCCTACCTCCTCAAGTAAAATAGAGCGAGAGGATGTAGGAGCAATATTTGGGGAATGGTTTGATCACTTGGACTGAGTGTCTCCCAGAATGCATCCGAAGGCTCAAAACTTTTAGATCTACGCTGGAATAAAGTCTATGCAAGCAAACACTCATACGGTATGCCAAGTCTCAGGATTCCCAAGGAGGCGATGACGCCTATCTAAGGTGTAGGCTGAGATGTAGATTACTAGAAATGACACAGAGCGATGAACTAGATATTAGGATTCCCAAGGAGGCGACGACGCCTGTCCGAGGTGTAGGCTAAAATATAGATCATAAAACAACATCAAACAATAATCCTTAATCTCCAAATTCCCAAGGAGGCGACGACGCCTGTCCGAGGTGTAGATTGAAACAGTAGATTATAAAAACAAACGTTGATAGATCTTGAAACTTGGGATCAAATGGCTCATTGCTTTTTGATTTATTTCTTGAAACTCGCTCAACGATTTACAAATATTTGGGACAACAAAGGTATGAAATCATACACTATACGATCAAACCAAACAACTCTTAGACAAAGAGTGAACAGATATTGACTTGCAAGCTTGATGGCACAATGGTGCAGCAATTTTGTGTAGTAATAAAAGTTAAACAATAATGAGCAAGGCTGCTCTTATTTATAGAAGCTCAAAGGAGTAGGGGACCCTAAAATCTCCTTGAGTTAACACTTAGTTCTTGTCAATCTGCAAAATTTATTCCTATGTCTAAAATTAGGTAACCTAATAGTTAACTGGGAAGTTTACTTCAGTTAATTGATTCTAAACTAAAAGAGATCTCCAATATACAAAAGTGTCTCCAAAATAGACATGCACAATTGGTGGGACAGCGAGTTAACTTGCAAAGAGGCATCAAGTTAACTCCTGTGTCATAAATGCTATCTTGGAGGGGTAGGACATCCTAACTAATAGTTACACCTCATCAACTCGAGTCATCATTTCCTCTAACTAGTCGTTGACTGTCTTTGTATCTGGACAATTGACACTTCTCAGGATGATGACGTGTCTTCATAGCATCTCTTCGCCACTTGCAATCTGTTCTTGGTATTCAATCTTCTTCATAGCTGCATCATCAAGCTTTGTTGACATGGCTGCGATTTGACTTAACCTGTAGTCAGCAGGGTCACCGTAGAAACCGCTACGGATGAGGTCCTGAAACTGCGTTTGTACTTCAGCTAGCTCAACATATGCACCACCTTCATGCTGGTATTGGCAAGGGATAGATGTTACCAATGTTCTCACGAACTTGATAACACTTGCCACGATTTGTCTGTACTCAATCAATTCCACGGAGTTTGTATCATAAGCTTTCACTTTGTATGCAAGCTGTTCTTTCCAAGTGTAAAGGTGTTGCTTGTTCTCCTTTGTAGTAATTGAATTGTACGCCATCTGCAAGTCTGAGATGGTGATCTCATCTTGAGGCTTGCTCTTTGCTATGCCTTGTTTCGATTCCTTAATCTCCGCGCGAAGGTCACAGGCTCTGTACCTTAGTTGGTACAACTCTATAAGTATATACCGGCCTTTGATGATGAACTCTTCCACTTGATCTCTCAAGCGCTTTCCATATAGGATCAACTGACTTAGCTGATTTTATTATGCAAGGAGCTCCGACATCTGCGGAAGCAAGGCATTGACGTTTGAGGTACCATGCATCAAGTTGGAGATATACTGCCACAACTGCTGGTTTTCAGCCTTTAGGGATGATTTGTCTTCACCGTCCTTTACCACTCTTTCTTTGATGCTCATTGACGCAACCTCAAAGAGATCTACCTCAACCTGACATGTGCTCTTCCCAAGGTTGACTTTCAACAAGGTGAAATCATCAACCTCTACCTCATCTGCATTTCTATCCTCAGGTGGTGCGGCGGTCTCAATAACAATCTCATTTTCAGCATTCTTTCCCACATGGACTTGCTTCTTGAGCTTCTTCTTCGACGTGTCTTGATAGACATGATCAAATTTTGAGAAGTCCAGTTGGTAGGATGACCTCCTTCTCTTCCTTCCTAGGAGATTCTCAAGCCAAGATGAATCTTGACTAACCTTGTTGGAAGGATGGATGCTAGTCTCGTGAACTCCTAACGAGTGGGATTGTGTTGCAATGTCGCGTGGTAGCGAATCCGGCTCTAAGTCAATATGGATTGGCAACTATTGTGGTGGTGGCGAAATGGGAGGCTCTGCTTCCATCTTTGGTACTGTCTTAGCTGTAACTATTTCCATCACTAGCTCAACTGTAATTGCTTCCTCTAGCATTGTCTCAGCTGTGTTTGTGGCTGTCTCCACATGTTGCTCTTGCTGATTTATATCATCAATCGGCATTTTCCCCCTTGTATGCCTTGACATTTTGGTTCCTCTAGGAGGGTTACTCCATGTCTTTTGTCTGGGTTTTGTTCTTGATGTGGAAGGTAGTGAAGTATTAACCGGTTGCGGCTCTGTGTTGGGAATGACTACCTTCCGTGTTCTTTTACTATCTAAGTGGAGTTGGCTGTTCCTAACAATGCTACTTGTTCTTTCCTCCATGGATGTACTTTCCTTGGCATACCAATCCACAACTCGAAGCGGCTACAAGTCAACTTGATCTATGAAGAATGTGAGAAGTGTGACTTCCCCATTGTCATTTGATAACCCTTCCATATCCTCTGACAAGAAGTCAACAATCTGTGGAAGCATGAACCTACTGTAGTTGCGTCTTCTCACTTCGAACTCGTCTTCACAGTTGAACCAATAGTCCTCCATGGAAGACTTGTGTGAAGAGTGTTGGCCAAGGCGTGCTGAATAGTGACCCCAAGGATCGTATGAGCGTCTTTCGATGAGATACTTAAGGTTAAGTCTCGTCATCTCATGGTTCATAGCCTTGGCATCAACTGCTGATTTGCACCTGTAAAGTCCCATCTGAAAGGAAAGTTTGCAGCTATCTTGCGTTTGATACGTAGAAGAGAATGTACCTCATGCAACTATCATAAGAACTCCATGAAGACTACCCTATCCGATGGATAGCAAGGTAACATGGCGAGATGACCTGAGTACCCGTATACGTGGATGTAAGTAAAAGTGGGAAACTGGATGAACCAATCCGCCCACTCTACCATTGCCTCCTTGGCTGTTGGTGAGATGCGTATATGCGACTCATGATCAAGGTCTCTCACGGTGTGCATCGGGAGTTGATCATTTACTCGCTTGAAATGTCTTTCTGATTGTGTGAACTCAAGTTGCGAGAAATGCTCGTGAACCTTTTGCACACCCAAAGTTCCCACAGTGTTCAATGCTCTAAATTGGCCTTGGAAGGCTATCAGGTATATGAGGTATGAACACATGTGGAATTCATGAGCCTCTAAGAAACTGGTCATCTGTTTGTGGAGAGTATCACTGATCAAGGTAGGCCAGTCATAATGTTCTTTGTTGCTCACACTTTGAGCGATGACATAGTACATCCATGACTGGAATTTGTTTGCCTCTTCTTGACCGGTAACACGGTTGAGTAGAGTGATCATTACCGCATATTCATCTCTGAATTCCTCACATCCTACATTCTTCGACAAGTTGCTTCTTTTCTCTTTAAGCCATTTTTCTTCCATTCTCTTCTGACATTTTCCTTTTAATGCATTGAATGCCTTTTTGCACTCTCCCATATATACGACCAAGTTTTTGCACATGGTGGAATGGCGAAGCAGCTTTCGATATCCCTAGGCTTGAGGCTGCATATCACTCGCCCATCTACTGATTGAATCTCTTGTGCAGTAGGGTTGTAATGCTTTACACAAGCTATTACAAATTCTACACTCTACGTTGAGATGGGAAATGACGTTGCCTCAAGCAATTGCTCAATATTCTGAAGTATGCATTGGTCTATGCCTTCCAACTTTTCTATGTTGACCTCTGGGTGTGCTCGGTGTACGTCGGTATCAACGAAGTCATGAAGTAAGGCCGTTTTGGTCTTCTATTTGACCTGAGAGAATTGCATTATGAAAACCTTGAAGATTGGCTAGGCACATGATACTGTTCGGACAACTTTTCTGCAGTGGCTAAAAATAGCCTTGCCGAGGGGTAAATTTATGAAAATTTCTAAGACGTGGGTTTTGTTGGGAATAATTTTCTAAATGGGCTTAGAACGTCAAAAATTCCAAAAAGTTACTTTTCCTTGTACATGCAAGAACCCCTTAGGGCAAAAGTTTTAGAAGCAGCAGAAGCTTATTTTTCTCGGAAAAATATGACACACGGGTATTGTAGGCACTTCAAAGCTAAACAAACCTAGTTTGTCTGTTTTTTGAAATTGTGACTTTTTCTGGAAACCCTAAAAAGGGGGTTACAGGACATAATAACACGGCCAAAATAACCCTGGACAGAATAACCCGATCACAATAACCCAAGGACAAAATAACCCAGGGTCATAATAACCCAAGCCAAAATAACCCGTGGTCAGAATAACCCATGGATAAAATATCCCCGTAAGAATATAGATAAAGGAAAACAAAATTTATAAATTACATGGGTTATTCTATCCATGGGTTATTTTGACCATGGGTTATTCTGTCCATGGGTTATTATGACCCTGGGTTATTTTTTCTTTGGGTTATTATGATGGGGTTATTGTGTCCAGGGTTATTGTGGCCGGGTTATTATGTCCTGATACCAAAAAAGGGGCAATGGGGCAACTTTCTCTAAAAGAATTTGGCACGTGGGTTTTGTTCAATCTACTGTGCTGATCATACCCAGAAGACCAAATCTGTGAAAAATGGTTGTTTACTTGGACATGCAAGAAGATCTAACACAAGAATAGGAAAAATCCGAGGGTGAGAAGCTAGAAGAAATATGAGGGGGAGAAGTTAGAAGTTATAAATTGCCTCCCCAAATCTTCAAGAAAATCATGCCTGGAGATGTAAACTTTGATAAACTGTTCCTCTCTGCAACTTATTCTTGAAAACATGAAGAACACTGAGAATGTAATATCCCTTGCTACTACTAATCTAATTTTTCCTTCAAGGGAATATTGTCAAGCTTACAAAAATGCGAAACAAAGATCTTGGTTGCTATGACCTTCTAACACTTTAGGGTTTTTCACCTAAAGGAGAGGGATAGACCAAAATGACAATGCTTACACTTTTGAAACCACTGTAATATCCTTGCAAATCTGACCCTAATTCGCTGATTAAGGCCTCAAGGAATATTGTCAAATACTTCTCCAATAACCCCTTTAACTTGCTATTTTGTATTTTTCAGTTGGCTTGCTTGTCTTCAAATGGTCTCTAATAAGTTTAAATGTTTGCAAATTAACTCTACAATGTCTAGGAAAACATCTAAGATGACAATGCAATTCTTTTGTCTTTTGAATGCAAATACATGAGCATCTACATAAGAAATGTGCACCTACAGCCAAGTAGCATTTTTCCGAACACTTGGCATACATACTCATATGACAATCTAGAGCTAAACAATATAAGCATTATATCAAACAATTAGCATGCAACTTATCCCTCCTTTATTGAATGCAATCTCTAGCACAATGCTGATATGAAATGGATAGCCAAGACTCTTGGCTTTACAATGAAAATTCAAATACAATGCCAATCTGATTTTAGATGATCACCTACAGCAGTAATAACTATTATTCTAAATGCTATGAATGATGCAAAGAATGCAATGGAACCTGATTACAAGAAGCGCTTTTGACTGAAGGTGTTGTGGCAGCAATTATCATTCAAATGACCTTCCTAACCCAAATCGAGCCTCCCTAGCAGCCGCCCCTGTTCTGACTTGGAGCCTTAAGATAAATTATTCGCAGCCTTCTAATAACTCCAAATTGCTTCTAAAATCATCACCAATTCCTGTAGAGTGGAGCGCTCCAGCTAGAGAATAAAATTGATGCATATTGAGACCTCCTTGAATGAATTTGTGGCTCCTCAACAAGCTGCTATGTAGTCTGAGAATTATATTAGAATATTATATTCTGTCAAAGTCGTCCTTAGAGAAGATGAGTATGATGTCTCCAATCAGCAAAATGATCTTCCATTAACCCTAAATCGAACTTCTCCAAAATTGGCTTTTGGCCACAAATTTTGCAATAGTGATAAGACTGAGATATCTTCTCCAACAGCTGCAACCTGTTGGCGTAAAATCTAACACCTCTGGAGTGCAGGTTTGTACGGACAGCTATGTACACTACGCAATGAGTGCTCTTCAAATTAGGAGGGGAAGCTCCCTCGTTGTGCTGGAATGCATGGAAAAGAAAAGTAATCTAAGTCCTATCTTTTTGTTCTCAATTTGGAAGAGGCACAAGGTTAAGAAAACCAAGAACGTTGCAGCTAAGGATTTCTGGTTTCGCAGATCATTAACTACAACTAAGCTAACTACTTTAAATCTATCCAGTTTCCTCAAGAAAACAGAGCATGAGGAAATGGAGCAGGGTTATGACTAACTGACGATAAACGTGTTTAGATTCTCTACTTGAAGGCAAGGTGGCGCATCTATCATCTCAATCTAGACAAGTTTATTGGGCACAAAACAGATTAGAGAATTTACTATGACAATCTTATGAAACCCTGTGTGGCATAACACTTGACCATAACAGCAAAGACTCACAAAACAGCTTTATCATCCTAATCTTATGAAACCCTATGTGGCATAACACTTAATCAGAATGATAAAAGATTCACAAAACAGATTTATCTAAACTAAGGGAAGGATTTACCATGATAATCTTATGAAACCCTATGTGGCATAACACTCGATCAAAACAGTAAAGGCTTCTCAATACGAATTTATCATCACAAACTCATGAAACCCTATGTGGCATAACACTTGCTTATGATGATAAACGATTTCACAAAACAGAAAGAATCCACCATTACAATTGCATGGAACCCTATGTGGCATAACAATTAATCGTAATAGCGAAGACACATGAACAAATACCAAAAGAGCAATATTGAGGGCAAGGTAGGCGCAGCATATATTTCTCTCTCAAGCAAAAGTTAATTACAAATGAGCAAAGCTCTTATTTATATACATCAAGGTGTAGGGAACCCTAAAATCACCTTGTGTTAACTACAGTCTCGCAAATGCATGCAAGATTAATTATTAAACCCTAATGAAGTAAACTATACAGTTAACTGGAAAGCTACCATCAGTTAACTGGTACAAATAACCTAAATGGACCATGTGCAAGCATGCACGTCCTTATTTAAAGCAAAGTTAAGCTGGACACTACCTTCAGTTAGCTGGAAACCCTAACCCTAACTCCTGTGTTGATAATTCCAAGGACGAGATAAGCATGTGTTAAGTCAGCAAGTAAACTCAAGACTGAAAGTCGAGTTAACTACTGCTCATGACTCAACCCTCGAAATTAACTGCAGGTTCCAACTGGCAGATCATTCCATGTCAACTCGGTCTAACACTTCGACCAAGAACTCATTAATTACTCTGTCTTCCGTCACTCTGACGCTGTCCAAAAATAATAATCTGCTTCTTCAATTCTCTGTCGCCTTCTTTGACTGTGTGCATACATTCTTTGACATCTTCAGTCTCCTTGAAACTCGCTGAAATTTACTGAAAAATGTGATCAGAACCTCCATCAAGATATCATAAACATGCATCTGAAACTCAGTTTGTACAACCTTGAGATCAGCGTAGGTACCATTTTCACAATGATAATGGCACAAGATCTGAGTGACTTTGGCGGCTCCGTAAATGAAGTGATCTCTGTTCCTTTTGCAACTTAATGCTTCATTGTCAGCTGCTCTGATGAAAACCTAAATTAAGACCGATTTGATCTTGAATTCAGTCTAGTTGAACCGCCTTCTGAAAAACTTGCCCGTTGACTGTGAACATGGCTATGTTCTGACAACTTTTTGAAGAGGCTAACAATGGCTCCTGGTGAGGCTAAAAATAGCCTGTCGGAGGATAATTTTCACCAAAAATTCTGAGACATGGGTTTTGTCTAGAAAATGATTCCAAGACAACCCACAACGTCAAAATTGTGAAAAAACGCCGTTTAGCCTAACATGCAAAGACTTTTCAGTCGAGAACTGCAAGGGGTTTTAGAGCTTCTCGGGGCAATTTTTCTTGAAAAAATCTGGAACATGGGTTTTGTGCACAACAGAATTCTGAACAAACCCAAATGATACAATTTTCAAAAAGATGTGATTTTATCCCACATGCAAAGAAATTCTCGGAAAAGCACGTGAAGCCGCATCGAAGGCTACCGGGCAATTTTCGAAAAATCTAAGACGGGTCTTGTTGATAAACACCAAATATGCTAACCCCGATAATCGTGATTCGAATATTTGTTGAATTTCTTGACATGCTAAGAAAGTACCTAAGATGAGAAATAGAAGAAATAAGACGTAAGATAGAAAAGTTTGCTTGTTCCCCGGCTCGAAAAAATCTGCCAACCTCTTCTCTCGAATTTGATAAAACCTGCATGCAAAGTGAAAATAAAGTCTAGAATCTTCTTCCTCTGAACAATCTGAACTCGTTGCTTCGAAGAACGCTGAATTCGGACACCTGAATCACCTTTAGCTTGCTGGTCGCTCAAGAAGAATATGAGCTTCAGAGTAAAAGATGATGAAATAATGGACGCCATTGCTGAAATATATAGAATTTCATCATTGAAAATTCGCACTAAGCAAGGAATGCTTGAAAAGTGCACTTGGCTTCTAATTGGACCCCATTTTAGTTAACTGGAACTGAGATAAGCTAATTAAAGCACCATGCATTAGGGTTTGCCTTACAAGTCTTCAGTTAACAACTTCATATGACTTTGACTTCAGTTAGCAACCTATGTTAAGTTCGCCATCTTCAAACTTGCTTTAGACTCACAAAATTGAACTGAGGCAACCCTTTTGATAACTAAAGTTGGCATTAAGGAATTCGCCATTTTCATGCAATGAAAATTCTAAAAATAGCGACCCTTTTGGAACTTAAGTTGGCCTTCAAGAATGCGCCAACTTCACATTTATGCTTCAATATAAAATCTAAATATAGCAACCCTTTTGGAACTACAGTTGCCATCCTTAAAAAGTGCGTAGCTTCACAAAACTATGCTTCACTATTTAACCTTAAATATGGCGACCTTTTCATGACTTCAGTTAACATGCAAATTCGCCATACTTCACTAAAATATGCTTCACCATTCAATTCGTCCCTTTTGAACTTCAATTGACATTTGATGAAGCGCCATCTTCACTAAAATCTTCACAATTGCAACCAAAATCGCCATGCATGTAAACTTCAGTTGACATTCAGTGATAATCTTCAGTTAAGTGAACATGCAATCAAGTTAACTCGACATGCAAGGTAGTTAACTGAACATGCAAACTAGTTAACTCGACATGCAAACCGAAAGATCACTCCACATGCCAATATATGAACTGAAGATAACAACCCAGAAATCCTTCAGTCTAACTGCAGTCAGAACTCCAGTTAAGGCGTCCATTCAACTCACTTTCGAAAATTCAACTTTGAACTCTCAAGCGAATTCCAGACTTAGCCAAATTTGATGAAAATTTAAGCTAAAACCTCTGTCGGGACCTCTGTTCATCGTCTGACACTGGTTGACTGACTTCTCCGATTGGCTGGCTGACAGGTGCATTGCAGGGCTGAGTAAAAATTGATCAAAAGATATCTTGAGACTATAATGTCATAAACCGCTTATCCTAACACTCAAAAATTCAAGCGCTTCTTCCAAAGCTGCTTTTACCGTACTTAGTCAAATTTTAACTTCTCGCGATTGACGAAGGAAAAAAAATAAATCCTTCATAACTTCTGATTTATCAACTTTCAGGACTGGATCACAGGTTCACCGCGGAGCTGACCTCATTCTGCATGACAGCTGCAAAGGCACATTTCCCCAGAAAACGTCATATGAGGGGTGAAAAAACTAGGGCGCCTTTTTGAAAAGCTGCTCTTTTCATTCCAGTGTTAGCCAATTCTCGCTTTTGCCTCGTTTTGCGCTGTAACTTCCGTAACTTGCTCGAAACAGGTCCGTCTGACAGGCTTGATAGCTTACTGCGAAGCTGATGTGATGCCGGACAAATGTCTGCTGGAGGTGACAAACCCTAAAAACAAAATCTAGGCCCCTAAAAGATAGGGCGCTTATTTCAAAAGGTGCTCCCTTCTCCAGAGATAGAAAATTTTGATGTTTTTTCTTCAGATTTTCATTTTTCTTAAATCTCTTCAATAACAGACTGACATGACACTGACACCAACTCCATATTTGAAAACCCCAAAAACGACCTTCTGACATCACTTTAACAAGATTAAGACTCAATTAAGCAAAATGCCTTAGTGAAGCAAAAATTTTGGTTTTGGGTACAACAAACCAGCAAGTGCGTCCCTTTTGGTTTCAGCTATGCCACTTCTCCAGCAACTCAAGGCGTCTCCTTCAGCTAGCCTCAGCAACCAAAATTTCGAACTCTTCAAGCAATTCACTGCAATGCTTCCCTTAGAGAAAATTCGACTTCTTCTAAGCTGTGAAAACAATTGAGAAACTTGTTCATTTTATAGCCAAAATCGAATTCTAGAAGGAGTTAATTTTAGCCAGTGCAATTAAACTCCACTACTCCACTTCAAGAATTCGAATTCTCCCTCTCTGGTATTTCTGACACTTGTCTCTCGATGTCCGAAATCTTGCTCTTCTAGAAACTTGACTTTGACTGGCATCTTTTGAATTCATTTTCGAAAATTTAATTAAATCCATCATTTTGATTCACCAGCCGGGGCTTAGTCACTTGAATTCCGAATTTAACTCTTCATCATCTCTGGAAAATTTATCGTTGAAGAATCCAATCCAAATTATCTAGGCAGTTCATCTCGAATTCATCATTCAGAGAAATTTACTTTGAAAAGTCATTTTATTCAAATTTGCCTTAGAGAATTTTAAATTTTCCCTTAGGAAAATTCACAATTTGAGCACTGATTAAATTCTTCATTGAAAAAGTGTCGGCGAAGTGCAAAAGATCTGGAAATCCATCTATCATCGCGAACGTCCAGTACCCAGAAGAAAATTTTCTTCAGAACACCTCGAATCCATGGGTACCCAACGAACGGGTTCATTTAATTTTTTGAAATTTGAACCTTAGAAAAAAAAATATTATTTTCACCATTTTAAATTCATTCTTCGCCTGTGATCATCCTGTGTTGTTCCAGTTCGAGGAATTTGAATTCATTTTGCATTATCATCCACTTCTGACTTCATCACTGAGAAGACTTTGCTCGTGCTTCGAAAAAATTCACCACCTTGAGCTCTGGGCGTATTTTCTAAGAAGAAAATAATTTTTCCTTAGAAAATATTTTAATCATCACACTCTGAGAAATTTTCCTTAGAAAAATTTATTTGCTCACTCGCCGGTGTGGAAAATTTTAACTTCACTTAGCAAAATTTTACCCCTGCCTAGCACACTTTTATTTCTCACTTCACTCCACACTTGAAAATATTCATTTAAACCCAACGCCTAGGCAAAATTTTCCAACACTAAAAAAAAATTTCATTTTACTTGAGGCACCTAGCACTTAGAAGAAATTGGAAACCACGCCTTAGCAATTTAATTCCACTACCTTGGAATATTTTCAACATATTACACTTTCAACGCCTAGCAAGTTTGTTTTGACTTCACACGCCTTAGGAAATTTTTCTAACACCTTATAACTCCCATCACCCTTGGCGCCTACCATTGTGGAGAACAACGCCTAGTATTCACCTTCTTTACCACGCCTTGGCAAAATTTTCATCTCATTTACCACCCTCAATTACCACTCTTATTCACTTTCTACACCTCAACTTGGGCGCATTTGAGCTAGGGAAGAGGATGACTCTTCAACTTCCGTTTTTTGTCTTCACATGCTTGTTTTGGGCGCATTTCACCCCTTGAGGAGGACGAATTCCTTTGACTTGTTGACCCTCTTCTAACTTAAGCGCATTTTTGTGTAGGTGGAGGATAAAGAACTTTGACTTTGCTTTGACTCATCTACAAATTGGGCGCATTTCACCCCCTGAGGAGGATGGGCGCATTTGGAGGGGTGAGGCGGATTTCTACACTTAGAAATTTTTTTAAACCTTTTCCTCTTCAAGGTGGGCGCATTTTGCTAGGCCAACAGGATGATATTTGTGGACTTCTTTGACTTTTATCACCTTTGGCGCATTTTGGCCTGTGCACTGGACGAACTCAGCATCCTTGGAAATTTTCCATGCCCTATCAACTGGGCGCATTTTGCCATAGCTGCAGGATTGAAGTTCCAGACTTAGAACATTTTTCATCGTTTTCGCCAGTATTTCATGCCCTGCTATTTATAGTAAGTCCTTTCAATTTTGCACCTCTGAAGCTCGGAACGACTTGAAATTTTACACACTGCATCCTTATCACCTCATTGTCCTGTCGACACTGCCATTTTTAACTGACCTGCTATTTTTAGCCTGTTTCTGAAGGTGGTTTACTATAAATAGTAACCTCATGTTTCTGATAGCTCCATTGCTCCGATTGATTTGAAATTTTAATGAGGCGCTCCTCACCACGTGACCTATCCTACGTATCAATCTATTCCATTTACTGATTTACTATTTTTAGCCAGCTTCAAATTGACTTTTACTATACCAGTAAGTGCCTCATGGACTCCAAATTTCACCAAAGAAATAGTCTTCATTGAAGGATCTACGGATCGTATGTGGTGGTTTGGCTAATCGCCTCGAAAAATTGACTTTTATGCTCATTTTTAAATCTAAAGTTTGAAAACCCTAATTTGGCGCCAAGATGCATATCGATCTCTCGCTTTCCTTCGCTTCGTGGCACCGCGGATCAGCTCGCGGATTCTCAACCACAATCGGTGCTTTGCCGTCGACCCACCCGCTAAAATAGCAAGTTCCTTACATGTCACACCATCGCCGGGCTCGAAAACCCATCGTGAATCACCCCATGCAAAAGAAACCCCGACATGCAAACCCTAAAATAGCTCCCTGAAGATTGAATTTCAAAGTTGTTGCCTCTGCTTTTACAAGTTATATCATCGCTAAGCTCAAAAACCCGTATGAATATGCCACCATGCAAAGGAAAACCTGCATCTCGAATCTTTGAAATTGCACGAAGCCTAATTTACTAAAATATGTTAATCGTTGCCAAATTTTGCATGCAGTAGTCCGATGTGCTCAATGCGCAGATCGCCGGAATTTCAAAAATGCTGACAAACTGCACGTAATTTCACACTTACTAAAAATAGTAAGTATCTCCGAATTAGCTGAAAATCCGCTGAAAGCCTGCTAGAAGCATACTAACACAAATGTTAAGCTCAATTTTCAATTTACTGACTTTATTCGACCTCGGACTGACCAGGAAAAAGGAAACCCTAAGTTTCAGACTTGGTCAGTTTCACGTTTAAACTCACTGACGGGCGCAACCCCCCTGAAAGGCGGACATCACAAAGAGATAGAGCGAGAAAACCAAGCCAAAAGACCGAACGAAAGCAAATTTAGGGGTCCCCATCTTAGTCAGCGATGAAAAGGTCACAACATGACCTTGTTGCTACCGTCAAAAATAGCCAAAGTGAGTCTGTTTGTGGCGTGCTTCAGGTCACTATTATAATGTCTAGGCCTCCAATCCGGTCTATTCCTGTAATGCTCTCTCCTTTGTGTGAGAAATCTGTCAAAAGTAAGTCTCTCTCTGACCTCCGGGGTCAGTAACTCCCACTCATCGTTCGCTGCCATAAGAGTATCAGTGAAAACATTTCCCCAGGCTCCTCATTTGCAATAGCCTCATCAGGCTCCTGTCTCACAAAAGTAGGGTGGGTAGGCCTATCTGCCGTCCGTGAAACAGTCCTGGGTGCCCTCCGTGAACCTGCATCACTCCTGTTCTCGTCACGTCATGGTGATGGTCTCCTCGGTGAACCTATCCTCTGTATCACCGTGGTCAACTGCTGTAAGACATCAGTTACCTGCTGCCGACCTGTCCGTAAATCTCTAAGAGTTTGTCTGACCTCTGCATCATCATCCCTAGGATCTCGAGGAATTTCTGTTCTATTAGCCATGGTACCCGGCTGCTTGTTCAATCCCCATTCCCTGTCAAACAAAGCTCTCCTGCGAGTGTAATATCTGTGAGGCCCAACCTCCTGTGGCTGCATAAGAATCCCAAACCCTCAGGCTGGCAGGAAACCGCTCTGATACCACTGAGAAGAACCCTTCTGGCTCAACTTCAACCCTAATGCTCAAACTGCTTGTTTTTTTGTGTTTTGAAGGTTTCTGATTTTTTTGAAGTTTTTGCATAGAAAGAACATAATGCGATTTTGAAAGAAATGCTTCTAAAATCTATAATAAATTCAATAAGGTGAAAACTGACACACAAAGATCCCTAAATCGATAGCAAATGGTTTTATTATACTTTCTCAGTGCTTACAATATTCACACCCTAGCATGCAGACAAAAAGGAAAAACTGATTGCATTATTTAAAAACCTGATTTGCTGATTGCAGCAGTCCAGAATGAAGATGATAAAGTACGACCAATAAAAAATATCAACTTCTCCCTCCGCCAGAAGATTGCAGATGAATCCAGAGGAATAGGTGCCCCCTTTGGTGAAGTCAGAATGCCAAGAAGTGAGGCGTCTTGCCCTAGGAAGAAAGTATGGCCCTGTACTTGATGGTACGGTCCGGCAGCAGCAAATAAGAGATCCGTACGGCTTGAATAGGGATGCCAGATGAGTACTAAGCCAGCCGCTAATGAATTTCTCTTCTCCTGATGATTCTGGATTTAACTCTGAAATTAGATCTTTTGAATAAGCTCTGTAATAACTTCTGGATGAAGCTATCTCTCTGACAGGCAATAAATCAGCTGATATTTCACAGCCTCTGAACTGCAGACACTGAAGATGGCTCATTCTCCAATGCAGACGAAAACTGAAACCCTTGGCTTCGCTCTCTGAAGGAATTGTCTAAAATCGATTTCATAACATAAATGATCAATTCTCTCTCAAAGGAAAACTTATAATTTCTCACTTAGGTCGACTTCCTCAAGAAAAGCATCATTTAAATAAACTTTAAATTCTTATTTTAATTTTCCAATAGTTTGGACGCCCTTTTAATTATAAATAATAATTGAAAAGTGGCCCCTTCTTCATGATGGTCGACCCCTTCCATAAAGTCACTTAAGTTATAATATTTAATTATATTATAACTTTATAATATAAGCTTAAAATTAATTAATATTTATTTTGGCAAATAAATATTAATATCTCTCTCAAAATAGGTCCAATTGACGAACTGTCTGAAGCCAGATGATAAGTGACTGAATCCGCATATGACCAGACCATACTGCTAAAAATAGCAGGGGTGCTCTACTGAGTGTCTCCACTTACTAAAAATAGTAAGTCAAGCAAATGATGTCCGAACGACCCCGAATGAAAGCCAAACTGAATGATTCTGATAATTGAAGCCAAGCCAAGCCTCAACAAGACCCTCTATCCACCCTATCAGCCTACGAGGGTCACATAATAGGCTAATCCCATGAACTGAGAGATGTCAACTAGAAGGGGACATTACAATCTCATTCCAAGAAAAATAGATCTATTCCATTTCAGTATCAAGGATCTTATCCTTATCTGCAGCTCAGGTCACACAGACAGGCACACTTCACGAACTTTTTCTCTGCTACTAGAAATTTATCATTCTTGGATATCTGGAGAAGCTCTAGAGAGAGTGGTCACATCCTCCTAGGATGGTTCATCCTGGCCCCTCATCCTAGATATTTTCCTGTGAGCAATCTCACATCTTGCTTGGGCCCTTTCACTGTGATAGACAACAATGTATTGGTTCTCTTAGTTGAAATCTTCCTATAGACATTTGACAACATTTGAATTCTTTCACGGCCTCTTATTTGATGATCTTAATAGGCTCCATGTTTATTTGAGGGGTCATTCCCTCACAGGTTATTTGTAATTGTACTATGACTCCCTCGCTTTCTTCACCTTTCAAAACCTAGGCTGTTTTTAGTTTATGCTTCTCTTTTATAACTGATTGTTCTTTCTGAGAACCATTGCCTATTGTGGTTAGTCACAGACACTAATATAATTTCGTTCTGTCTTTCTCCTTCCCATATTTGGAGTATTTCTGTGTAAAACCTCACCACGATTTAGCATAGAGAATATTTTCAGTTGTCATTTTTTTTAATAATCAGAATGATTCTAATCAACAGATATGTGATACCTCAATAACAGTGCGCTTTTCCTTTTGATTGTACTGATAAAGGTCATCTCTTCCTTCTGGTGATGCAAAATATTGAAGCCTCTCTTTCTCATGTTCAGCAGTTGCAAAGTGGCTCATAACCTACACCATTTGCAGATACACAATCTGTAAGAAGTTTGTCTGCAAATCATATCTTAACCAAATATGTAAGCTTTAAATATCAACCATTCCAACTTCATTTCCTAAGGAGCTGCAGAAACACTTAAAAATAAAAATGGACATATTAAGAACTTAAACAGAAATTTATTAAATAAATTAATTTGGACACTTATGATAAGCAACCATCGGAGTCAGATCAGATCTGTTATGACTTATGCTACCACACTTGAGATCCAAATGCTTCATAAAAGAACAAGAAATGAAAAGCATGTTTTTATATACAGTTAAAGACAATCAAAAAAATAGAAGGATCAGCCTACAAGACAATTTAGAAGCAGACTTAGTATATGTAGAAATCCAGTTTTCAAGTACCCATTTTGTAGAGACTCACATTTCTGTGGAGATGGAAAAATGTTTAAATGCGTATGCAGATGTTAACACCCAACCATCTGCCGATGTGCAATAAAAACAAAGGATCATACTAACAATCAAAAGCTTAATCCTGATAAATGTTACATAAATGATGAATTAAGAAATATCATCAGTGGGCATACAATGCTTTTTGTTCTCTCATAATGCCAAATTGTTACTATATGTAACTTGGACAATATACATTAGCATTCCTGATGAGAATTACATATATGGAGAAGCAAAAAAAAGGAATAAAACACATCAGCCGTGTTTAATCAGCACCCAGCACCTAGGCCGTGCTGGGTCAAATTGGTATGGCTTTGACCTTGTCAAACCAGGGATTTTTTGAAAAAACATGGATTATTCAATAACCTGCACATTTTCCACATTTTAAAAAAAACCGCCTATTTTTTTGGTTTAGGGTCTAAGATTTAGAGTAAAATTTGCCGTTATTACCCATTTTAAATCCATGTACACTTTCAGTTTGCCATGTCAGTGCCTTGTAAATGTAATGCTACCATGACATACACAAATAAGGATCAATTTAATTCAATTTTTGTTCTCAATCTTCTCTCGGTTCATTTGTATTTCTATGTTTCATTACCATTTCTATTGGTGGAATTGCAAATGAATGTACACGAGAGATATCAGAAGTGCATTACAAAGGCCACAAGGACACCTCATGTTGCACAAGTTGTTACTCCATAATGTGTCTCACTAGAATGTATTGTATTTAGACACTTTGGCTTTTATTTTATTTTATGAACATCAATATATTGTATTAAGCAAGAAAATAGAGCTACAATATAAGGTTCCAGCAGAGGCAAAAGCCAGGGAATCTGTGTCATACAATAGTTAGAGTTTGGAAGCTCCTTTGCGCATTTAAAAGATTGTGACTAAGAGGTCCTATATGTTATGAGTCATGACTTTGTGATGCATTCCTCTAAACCCACCAGAAAAACAACTTTAAAACTATCAACTGTGTTAAATCTACTTCCACACATAGATGATAATATTCCTAAGATCTAAAGACCTGTACTTTACAAAAGTATAAAATGACATTAGAATGCTAGGAATATAACAATTGCAGAAAACAAATACTACATTCTGAGTCTGGTATTCATTCCAACCCTCATCAAGCCAAAATACATTCATCTTCACCCAGACACCTTTAGCCATTGGAATTTTTGTCAATAGGTTTTGCCTTGTGTTGCCAAGAGACATGTCTCTTGCCCCGTGAGACACGTCTTGGAGACTAGTACACGTCTTCGATACCGGAGACGTCCCCGGAAACGCCTGATGAGAGCCATTTACGTCCCATTTTATGCCACATTTTAGCCTTTTTCATATGCCTTCAATCCCATTCCCATATTCTATTTCCATATCTTATCATAACATTTTACCATTTTCCGCTGCATATGAGTAAATATATGAGTGATATTTAATATAGTTTTGGATAAAATATGGAAATTAATTATTGACTGTCTTTACTAATAAAGGTTGTGATTTCAAGCCTTGGAAAATAAAGCTTGCAGCATGCAGATGACAGGAACTTTTTGTCACCTTTTATGCAGAAAATATTCCTGTCACTTTTTGGTCAGGAACTTTTGTTTATCACTTTTTGACCAGCAATTTATTTCTGTCATCTTTTTAAAAGATGACATCAACATCCAAGGTGGCATCGATTATCTCTTCAGTGCTGAATCCAAATAAGCACAAGAACTCGTGAGATTATTAATGAACAAATCTGAATGGAGATGCAATTTCCAGTTATGTAGAGGAAACCGGAAACCTTCTATTTACACTATTTATTGTAGTAAGACAATGTTTAATTCATGGACAACAATGAATAGAGTAGAGTACATGTTGTGACCTATTTCATACATCGCCCCATTGCTGTAAGAACCCTGGTGGTTCTCAACCCCGAAACCCTGACTGATAGTTTATGTTTTTGCAAGTTTGTATTATTTTTTTTTGTGTTTTTGAGGTTTTCAGACAAATAAAGAGAAGCTGCGATTTTCTAATAAATTGCTAATAAAATCAAAATAAATTAAAAAGCAAAGAATAGGCTCAGATCTTGATCATATATCATAGGCGCATCATTTTATTGAAGATTCAGAGCATTTACAATATATATAAATGTGACATATGAATAAAATATGAATATATTTCAAAGAAACCTGGTTTCCCCTTGCAGCTGCCTGAAGCAATGGTGAAGATGTACGGCTGAATGGAATAATGCGTCTCTGTCCTCTGGAAATCAATGCTGAACCTCTGGAAACCTTAGGTGCACCCACTGACTGTCAGCAACTAAGATTTGATGATGTCTACTGACAAATGAAGGAAGTACGGCTTGCTGGTACAGGACTGTACGGCCTGACAGCAGCAATAAATAAAGTATGGTTTCTTGAAAGATGTGCCAGATCTCTGAATAATGACCTCTGACAGAGTCGCCTCAACTGCTAGATGGAATAACTCTGTAAATCTCTGCCTGGATAAATGAATAAGCCCAATCTGTGATCTCTGTGCGAAATCACCAAGGTGCAATCTTCAACTGGTATTTCACAGTCTCAGTATGCCAATCTCTGAAGAGGTATCGTTCTCCAGAAATGAATCGCCTGCTGAAACCCTAGGGTTTTGCAAACTCCAATGCTCAGAGCAAATAAGACAAAAGTTGAATAACATAACATAATGGTTCGATTTTGTCTTTCCTGAATATATACTTCTCTTGAAAAATTCGACCCACAACTCCTTTTAATAATCATTTAAATAAATGATTAATTATTGCGCTTTTGACTTAGGAGAAACTCATTTAATAATTGGCGCATTTATTAATGAATAATAAATATTCATTATATCAAATATTAATACTTTATTATAAAGTATAATAAATACTTTATAATATGCCAATTTAATTAATTATTTAAATAATTAATAACGTGACTTTAATATAAAGTCAAAGTATTAATTATTTCCTTAAACCATTAAATTCTCCAATATCTCTCCGTCAGACTGTCAAACTGAAGAACTGGGTCGACTCTGAGCTGAATAGTTGAACCAGGTGCCCTGCCCAAAATAGCAGCTTCCGCCTGACCTAACTTTCTAAAAATAGAAAGTCTCTAAAAATCCACTTTTAAAAGGATTCACGAAAAGCCCAACCTCAAACAACCCAAAACCAAG